>VCRD01000687.1:13159-77836 GCA_006783055.1 Trinorchestia longiramus | reverse complement strand
TTATAAAGAAAATAGGAACATATGCCAAGTTTTGATTGTTTAAATTATGTTCTAAGATTATGATGGTAAAATATTAGGTGTTTCCATTATTTTGTCCACCACCTGTATGTTGTGACATTTATGAAATAGTAATCTTCATTGACATCTTGCCAGAGAGACGGTAGGGCCAACCTGAGTAAAAAGTGACCCTTCTAAAGTTGTTTTTTATTGTTCAATTTTATCCTGGCTGGTCATTATGACGTTGCTCTGAATGCCTAAACTCTCGATTACCTTTATTGCACTTGATTCAATTAAAAACTTCTTTAATTGTCAGAGAGAAAATCGAAGAGTTCTGCTGGGCCTGGCGTTGAGAACAGCAACAGTAGCGGCAGTGGTGGAGGTAGCGGTGACGGAGCGACAACAGCGGTGGTGGTGCTACAGGACAGCAATGGTGGCGGGCTGTTGTCCGAGCTGTGCTCCCGCTGCTGTCAGCCGCTGCCGCCCCACCCTGCCGCTCATCTCTGCTCCTCTAACCCTCATGCTGCACCGTCAGGTTAGCGGTCGAACTGATCTTTTTTTGTGGAGAACTTCGTTACTGCGAAATGATTCTTGTTCATCATAGGAGTGGCATGTTTCGTTTTTATCTAGACTTGCAATAAATTTCAGGAATGATTCAATTACACTATTTTTTGAGCTTTGTTACATCCAATACGTTTGCGAGGACATGCTCTCTTTAATGTCGGCCACATCAGCTTATATAATGCACTTTGAGTAAATCCATCATTAAAAATTCATTCATTGATTTCTATTCTAAATATTATTCAAATGACTGAGCCGTGTACAACACCAGTCTCACAAGGCATGCACTGACGTACAGCCAAGCTATGAATAGACGAGTACCTCTTAACTTGGAAATTTATTTGATCGTGCTCATTTTTTACGTTTTGAGTTCAGCTGTAATAGTGAGTGAAGTTGCTAAGTCAAAATTGCACAATAGAGCATCTAACATTTTAATTAAAGGACAGGCTCATTACCCTCTGCATCGCATTAATATTCGTTGTCCTTGATTTTTGCAAGGGTTAATTAAACCATTAAAAGTGTTTATCTCCGATACATAGAAGGCATTAACATTTGAGCACCATCCTGACCAATTAATCTGAACGTACCAACTACTCACAGTGTATTGACCTGATCTGTCAAAATACAAAATACACAAGACAGCGTTTTATGAAAGTAGTGAGTGAAGAAAAGTAAAGTCTTTACATTAGAAATTAAATTAGATATACATAAAAAGTGCAGAAAGTTGAGAAACGCTAACTCGTATGGCAATTCCGAGTGGTATCGAATGTTGCCTAGTGTCGTTCCGTTGGAGCGGATCTCTGATGCGAGTTTAGGACCACTTGTTCCTTAGATAGGGAAGTTGGGTCATTGTTATATAAAGTAGCTCAGATTTATAAACGCTTTGATAAAATGTGAATTTTGAACCTGTGATTTTAAGTCTTCAGTGATTGCGTTCTAATTGTTACAGAGAGTTCAGGAGAGCGGCAGCTCGAGCAACCAACTGAAGAGTTGTTGTCAGGTACGCAGACATGGCTGGTGGCAGGACCTGCCTCACAGAGGCCGGCCGAGGCAGGGGGTGCTGACATCACAGCCGACTGCTCCAGTAACTTCATCTACATCCTCGCTGATAAAGATGACTCCGCCCAACCTCTACACACCGACCATTCTTGCGGCTCCTTGCACCGGGTAAAGTCGTTTGCCATTCGACTGTGACAGCGAATGGCAAGCATCAAATAGTGCAGTGTTTCCCAACCTGTGGGGCGCGACCCCATTTTTAATTATTTATGAATTGACTTGATACATACATTTGTGTGTTTGTGTTTTACGGAAAAGCGTTCCATTATAAACGAGTTTTCGAAGTACAAAGAAACACATAGTTATTTGAAGGAATGGGAGCATAAATTGATTATTAGTTCCAAAATAAGTCGTCAAAAGTCACCAGACCCGGTAAAGGTTGGAAACCACTGAAATACTGACAATGAGAATTCAACAGCGGAAAGACTGCGCGAATAGCGGCAACATAGGCAAAACTCGTAGAAATTTTGGAGGAGCGGGACCAAACTGGATCTGTTCAGTTTGAGATCAACAAAAATAAATGATCGTTTTGGGTAACTCAATAATTTATTTGATTTATCTGTGTAGCGTGGTGGTATTTCACTGACTTCAAGTACTCAAAGCACACTGACTGAGAATGGTTCCATTGGCTCAGCTTCGAAAATGCCGTGCGATAAGAGGAGTTGAAGACTAAGATGTCAAAAATTTCTTGGTTTATGTTGCTTCTGACCCAAAAATGAGACTGAAAATTCTCAAATAAAATTGTTATGGTCGTTGTGAATGCGACAGTTCTGGTTTGGGCCAAAAATTTCAAATATGATGAAACTTTTCATGACCCCAGAAGGCGAGAACGATGTAGGCACAATTGGGCGCCTTAAATACACCGCCTGTCCATGAAACGTCACGCTTGGATTTGTGGGACATTATGGTAGTTCTTCGGTACAGTGGCGTAAATAGGTGATACTGTTGGAGCACTTTAGTAGCCTTCGCTTTTTGTAATTCGATTTTGAAAGTTACGAGTTGTTTCTCCAACCGTCAATTGGCTTTCTCTTTGAAATTGGAAAATCGTCGGTAGCGTTTGTTTTCACTTGATCGTTTCACTCAAAGGACTTGACTGATGTAAAGACGTGTTTGAAATTCATCTAATGAACTCATTTAATGTAGCACCAAGATGCATCAATATCTTGCTTGGAATTTGACGGAAATCTAACTCGAGGTCAAATTACCCTAATGATGTGCGAGGAATGACTCCAAAGGTTAAGAATTTTCCGTTGTGCTGCTTGAATCGAGATTTACACTGGTAAGCTTGTCTTAATCTTGACGTGCGGTGCTGTGCAGGGTGAAGTGGAGCTTGTAGGGACAGCAGGCCCAGTGCAGCAGCAACTGACCGTGCAGGCTGGTGCTGCTGCGGACTCCTGGCGGTCTTCCACTGGTGATACTCTACAGGTACGGTCCTCTGTTGGTCTTCCACTGGTGATACGCTACAGGTACGGTCCTCTGTTGGCCTTCCACTGGTGATCCACTACAGGTACGGTCCTCTGTTGGCCTTCCACTGGTGATACGCTACAGGTACGGTCCTCTGGTCTTCCACTGGTGATACGCTACAGGTACGGTCCTCTGTTGGTCTTCCACTGGTGATACGCTACAGGTACGGTCCTCTGTTGGTCTTCCAATGGTGATACGCTACAGGTACAGTTCTCTTTCGGTAGTTCATTTTAGATTTTATCATCAAGAATTCAAATCTCATAAACCTAGTAACGAAAGTAACACCACTCTATCAAGCTACTCAAAACTCAGGTTAACGTAAACTGAGAATTCAACGCTTGATGATTGTTGAAGTTTAATATAATACAATATCAAGTTGATATGACTAAAGTTAGTTAAAGAATCAATTAAATTCATCACCTTAGGGTTAACACACTCAAATACTGAAACACTAGGTGGAGTTGACCTTTTGTTACTAGACAACTACTTTTCACGTCGGCAATCATAGAGTAATTCACAAAGGCCGACCACTTATTTCAGACAAAGAAAATGATTGACTTCTCTTTAGTCACTTCTCTTGAAAAGCGGTTTTAGCTTCTAAAATATCAACTTCTCCAGTTAAATACTCGTCTTGAAATATCTCGTGTTTATTCACAGCTAAAGTTGGTGCTTCTGTTCGTTCACCTTTTAAAATTTCTATTGCCTGAGGTATTTTTGTTCCATTATTTTAAGTCCATCAACGTACATTTTCATTCATTTATTGTTCACTGCATTTTTGAGGACTATTTCCTCGGGTCAGGAAAACATTCCGGCTATTAGTGTTTTTAGCACAATCCATTTTTTGTGTGTGATAGAAATTAGCTTCGAGTGTGCTAAAACTATGACATTCAGATTTAACCCTTTCACCCCGGAGTATATTTATGTGTGCCATCCGGGATGAAAGGGTTAAACTAGTGCTTTAAGATAGGACCTATCAATATTTGATGTTAACACTTATACTCTATTTCTAACGCAATTTTTATGAGCATCTGGAGGAGTTTGGTCAACACAATTTGAAATGAAAAGTTCATGTTTTCCCAATAACAGTTTCACTTCTTCCCCAGCTATACGCGGGCTCTCATAGCGGTGATACGCACGGCACGCTTTCTCATCGCCCTCACCAGGCATCGGCTGTTTTTCCCTCGCTGCTGCACCAACCCCTTGACAAAGTGAGTGACTTCTCTTTCAGAACTATTTCGCTGAGCTAAAAAAGATTTTGCTATTTACCTACAGTAACATGTGTTGTTTAGAAAGGGATAACTTTCTGTGTATGGATGGAGGTGTTTTACTAGTTTTTCTGATCCTGTAATTGAAATGTTTTTTATTGATGGTAACACAGAACTTGAAAATACGGATACAGGAGTACTATTTTCATGCTGGGTTGTTTCAGTACATATTCAAGTTTACATGTTACCTTCGGTTATTAAAATTGGCAGTTCAAATAATACACCCAGTGGTATACGTGTGTACCATCACGTAGATAACGTGTTAAAGATAAATGGGAATGAAGTACAGGCTGCTCAAATTTTTAAGGACGTTTCGCCTTTAAACAAGGAATAGTGAAAATTCTGACCGTGTTCATAGTGACGTGCATGATGAAATGAGCATTCAATCCGTAAAGTTTGGTTTGGCACGTAATGTCTTTGTTTATACTTAAAATTTTATTACCACTTCACTTCGTTAATATTTTATGTATTACTTCCTCTGTCGATGTTATTACTGTGATCATTGGTAGGTAGCAAAGACATCATGCCTGAGTTGATATATCGGAATTGCGGCTTGATTGGAAGAATAGAATAGAATGAGGCTGTAGGAACGAACCTTCTGGCCCATTCTTGGGTCGGATAATTACTTCGATAATTATTCGGTTGTTTACCCAAGTCCCATGCCGTATTTCTAGCCGCGTCAACCATGTCGGCAGCGAGAGCTTGATGAAGAGCTGATACTCAGACGTGTTGTCGGTCATCTTCTCGATATGAGAGGAGAGTGCCGTCATCTGTTAACATACGATTTTATATCTAGTTATTATACTTACGTAGTCAAAATACTCTTTACTTAGGCGAAGCTTTGTTCGAACCATTTGCATGCTAAGACCTTTAACGTTGAAAGCAAATCAAATTGTTTGTTGTTCACGTTTAGTTGCTTAAGTTGCTAGAAAATTTTTTTTGCTACCAAAACAGCTATCAATGAATGTTGTCTTCTTACCCATCGGTGAGAGTTGAGTTTTTGTAGTTGAGATGGGAAGATATCCACGTACATATTCAAGTTTCTATGGAAGGGACAAAATTTTGGAATATTAGCAATAAAGAAGCTTTTTAGTTTCTGCAAACTGTTGATAGTTTTATGTGGTGAGAATAAAATATCTAGAGGGACCAACCTTTTCATTCTCAGTTTAATTTTGTTCTTCACTCTCATTAATTGAAATTTTCCACAATTTTGGGAAAATTAGTTTTAGTTTAATTCATTGAGGGTGTTAAACTGAAGTTTTTACATTAGGAAACGATCATTTAGTATGGCGAAAACCTCTGATGTTGATGCGTTGCTATGTGACGGTATATGAAAATCGTCAGATTTATGCTCAAGTTAAATATTGTGTAACATGCAAGTCTTTTGCTTCAATTAATAGTAGAACATACTTCAATCGACGATTGAGGTAGTCTGTAATTTGAATGTAGCGGTACAATGTAAACAATCTGAAACAGACTCCGGAATTGATTCGTTCCCTGTAATTTCGGTTTGATTCACTACAGTAATTAGTGAATCATGTGAATCGCATGTGCTTTGCTTTGATCCATGTTTTTATTTGTTTCCTAATCTAGAATTGGTCGTCTAGCGCGTCGGACGCATGCCTGAGTCGTAGTGTTGGGCTTGATGCACCACAAGAGCTGGAGTGTCCTACAGACAGTGACCAGACCGCCGTGAAGGTAGGAGAGCGAGAACGTGACGCAGGCGTGGCACTGCTCCTTAACTCAGACGGCCTCATGTCCCAGCTCGGAAACTGAGCCTCCACGACCTTCATCAAGTGTCAAGCATTAACTTTCGTCATGTCAATGTGTTCGTATCGCAAACTGTGCCAATCATCAAGTGTTGAACTCTTCGTTTACCGGTAGATCGTCCAGTTTTTATTTGCCCTCCAAAAGTGATGTGATGTTAAATTATAGTTATGAATAGAAAAGGATTGCGGGTCAAGATATCAGAAATCAGAGTCAGGATTCAGCCCTCGTTAGGGGATAGGTTTCATTTTATATGCTCATGGAGCATGGTCTCGCCAGTGTACCGTGAGGAATTAGCGCATCTAGCTACTCGTCTTGTATGCAGTAAAACTTGGTGCGAGGCTGATATAATTTCAGTTCGTAGTGAGACAGGTTTTATTTCTTCGTTTTCTTCTTCTTCGAGACATGTAAGACGTCTCATGCTGAGGAACATAACCGAAGCGCTACATACAGAACGAAACACATTGATGCCGGATGGGGTATCCGTGGGTGGGGGCGCTGAAACCTTGGGTTTTATCCCTAGTGCTACGTGAAATGTGGCTACCAGATATGACATCTTATGATAACTTTGATACTTACTCCCATTTCCTCAAAGACGCATGACCTTAAAACTTAACACGTTGACTCCGATTGCCTGATTGGTGTAAAACTTCACTTTGTACGCACAGTCACTAGGAGGATCTGAAAAAATTACAGAACCTAACCTACGTGGTACACATACGTACCACTTCGGAGTCAACGTGTTAAATGACTACCTCTTGGATGCCGTGCATCACTGCTGAGATCACTCTTATTGTGGCTGCGGTGGTTAAACCAGAAGTATGATAATAAGAATAATAATCTCCTTTTTCTACTCATTTCGTCTCATGAGAAGACCAGTGTTCTGTGCTACTGGTCTTAATCACGATTATCTTCCATACCTTATCAATGTACTTCATTCGAAAAAAATTCGCCTTATTAGGGATCTCCTACCATAGTTTCAGCGCTTTTTGAATGGATGCAGTGATTTATAAAATGCCTAACTTTGAGCTTATAGGCTATGCTATTATTAGAGTATGTAATTCAAGCTTACTGGCTTGAAAGTTTGTCATCCCTGAAGAAATCAGTAAGTCGCAGTAGGGAATATTTGAACGTTTTTAATCGTCTTGCTTATGCTCTGTATGATAAGTTAGCCCTTAATGAAAAGTACAAATTGATATAGGTTACTTTCATATTGAATTTTACTCGTGCAAGTTTTAATAGTTATAGTTCGGAATAATTTAAGTATTTCCATAGACGTACGTTAATTTTTGCACAATTTAATATAATTTACTTTACTGTAAAACTAGACTCGAATATAAGTATGTGATGAAGTATCTTGGGGACATAATATATAGAACAACCAATATTACTTCAAGTTTGATTCTATAAAATTCATAATGAACAAGGGCTGAAATTGAAAACCTTAACGGCATGAGGACGGTTAAATTAGAATTACATATTCAAAATTTCAGGTTATAATTTACTAAAGATGGGTATTTAGAATAAAACAAGGCAATAGGAACGAGCCGTTTGGCAAATTCTTGGGTTGATGTCCAAATCCCGTGCCGTAAGTCCCATTGTTTCAACAAAACTCACTCAAGTATCTGGTGTTAACAGGAGTTGTCTCTTTCATTGATGTGGGAGCTTCATGACACGGTGAGACAGGCATAGTCGGGTTCCTGCCTACCTGTAAGTTTCTGAGTTAAAGTCTGCAAATTCTTTCAACGTTTTGTGTGATTTGGAACTTCTTTCTTTGGAATTAATTTAAAAGTAACGGTGATAGAAAAGGGAAACCTTAAAAAATCAATTGATTTGAACCTTTATGGCGTAGACTCATAGTTGACATTGAATTTCGAATCGGCCGAAGATAATATACAGGGTGTCCACAAAAAACACTCTCCAGATGTTACGATCTTAGAGCATGTAAATTGATTAAAATATATTGAAAAACATATTAACTGATTTTCTAGCAATGTTTATTTCATTTTATCACTTAATTTCGCTGCGCTTGTATGTTTTGCCAGATTTCCCACTGACGCCTTGCCAAAATCAGACCCTTTGTGTTCATACCGAGAAGTGTGACGTGTCCTAATTGCCTGCTGTTTGAAGGTCTTTTACTATTCTCAATAGTTTTCAAGAATATTTTTCTTAGTAATAGAATTTTCAAATTTTCGTTTGATCACTTCCTAAATATTTTGGCTGTTGCTAGTGTACTGTTGCTAACTTGTTCTGTAGTGACAGTTGGAAGACTATAACTTTAAATTTGTTCTCGGAAAGATTTCTTTTGTTGAAATTTATTCCGATTCAACGTTCCTACAACGCGTACTGTGTGTCATACAGCACACTCAACAGAGCTTGATGAGAGAATCTGATTGTTTCTGTAATTTAATTTTCTTTTCTTTGTGAGGGTGGGTGATCGTGTTATGGGGATCGTATAATTCTGTTTAATCGTTTTTGTTTCTCTAATTTTCGTGTGCAATATGATCGGCATAGACCAGTGGCTCCCAAACTTTTCGAATTATTTTACATGATGGTCCCCTACAACATACTTTTTGGAGGGGTAAACATATGTTATGATAAATACAGGGTGTCTCAAAAAAATGTACTCACCTTTTAACCGTTGCTAACATGCTGTCTTCTTTGTGTTGCAGGTGTGAGGTTCGAACCTTTGCGAACATTATTAAATGTGATTAAAGAATCATGTTCGCAAAGGTTCGAACCTCACACCTGCAACACAAAGAAGACAGCATGTTAGCAACGGTTAAAGGGTGAGTACATTTTTTTGAGACACCCTGTATATAATACTTTGTTTATGATAAATATACTCTCGCGGTCTTTTGGGGGACTGCGGTCCCCAGTTTAGGAACCACTGGCATAGACTCAACAAGTCATTTTCGACTTCGTTTGTCTCGGTACGTTGATATGATCAATCATTTCATTGGTACCAATGCTTTGAAATTTTTGGGCTTTTATTTTTTCTTTCGCTCTTTTTCTGCAATAAATTCTTACAATCTAAGAATCACGAGGGTGAAAATTTGGATCATTATCGATAAAGATGTTTTATCCCAACAAAGCAATTGTTCAAACCTGTATCAAAAATTTGTTCCGAAAAAAGTAGGTGACTAAATGCATCTCACAATTTGACACAAACTCTCATAACTGAATGGAAAATTTTGTGTCAAATCATGTTTGGAAATACTGTTGTATATTGTATTGTTACTACTTTGAAGAGTATAGTTTAATGCAAAATAGAGTTCTACTACATTTCATGTGCCTTTTATATTCATATACGCAATACAGATAATTATTGGTATTGCTTCGACATTGTTACGGAGTTGACCGTTAATAAAAGCTGCTACGAGTACTTACAAGTAAGTGTTGGCTGTTTCATTACTGAGGGAGCAATTAAAAAGGAAAAGTAAATTACTCTGACGCAGACCAGGTAGGGTGACAGACTGACTGAACTTGACCCTTTACTGACGGTGGGTTAAGTGGAAAAAACTAATATTCAATGCATTAATTATAACACAATTGTTTACAAACGCTGAACTCAAAAAAAATATCCTCGCAACATCAGAGACAGCGAGCCTGACGAGTAAGGCATTATCTGAATACGTTGAATTATGAACTGATATTCTTGTATACGAGAAGTTGTGTGACTGCGGACGAATTCGTTCGCTACGGCAGCAAAGGCTTAACCTGACTATTTCATCAAACTTCCAAATCATCGCAACGTATCCCTACGTTGCGATAGAACTTCCTAAGACTCGTGAAAAGCTCCTACGAATCTCCGCCTAAAGTTGCAAGATGGACAGGAAAAATCACTAGAATCATGATCATTAGTCTCATGATGTTACCATTAAGAATATAAAAGCCTTTGCATATTTTATGTATATTTGAACCGAAAAAGTTTATTTTTTTCTCTCCGCGGACACAGCAGCACATCCCACAGCATATCTCAACATCTCCTACTTTGAAACTATTTATGTAAATCATAACTAAATTCGCACGCTTTTCTAGCACATGCTCCATGAAGTTTCCTCTTAAGATGTGGCTGTCATTGACTCCTTTTCGGGCATCTGACACGCAGGACAGAAAGTTTCTATCAGTTCGGTATACGCCACGTTGGTGAGTTGTCAAAAAGTACTGCGAGTACTCTCATGGGTCTCAGTTACATTGCGGCTGTTAGTGGTGGGTTTTCTTTTGAGGGCAGAAAATACGGAAATGGCAGGTGACATCTGAGAGGTGTGTGTACGCTGACCGATATAGGAGACAGCGGTAAATGGGTTCCTAAGATAGATCCGAAACACATTTATAAAGGGTCATGTTGCTGGTATAATCCGCCTTGAGTGCAGCCAAGTAAGATTTCCACTACAGCTTGTCAAGTCATCCGTAAGAACTTCGCACTATGTGCGAAATTTACTGGCTCCCAACAGAGCAGTAGTTGTAGTAGTTCATACTGGTACAGTCCCTGAAAATGGAGCTCCATAGTTTTTCCAGTGGAGAAAACGAACTCATTCTGTACAGTTCAGTTATTTACACTGTTAATTGTCAGTTGTATTCTAAGCACTGACAGTCTCATTCTGATCATCTTCGTCAGTGCTGGCAAACGAGTTTATGAATAATTCAACAGGAAGTTGTCAGCATACAACGAGGAAGCGACATAGGCTGGTGAAGATAATTTCATTGATGGCCAATGAAAAAAGTGAAGATAATTTCAGTGAGAGTCAAAGCAGCTCATCGTGCAACCCTGTGGAAAATCTTCCTGTTGGGTCAGTAGTGGCGATAGAATGTTACCCGTTTCGATACAAAACGTTCTTTCTTTCAGGTACTGTTAGAGGTACTAAGTCATATTATCTCGGAGGCCATATTCATGCATACGAGGCAGAATTCTAGACCTCCAGACAGAATCACAAGCTTTGATACTATGCGCAGCCACCGTGGTCGAGTGGTCTGCGGCCCGTGTTCTGTATCGGGTCTCTGCTTCATGTAGAAAGACCGCGGGTTCGAACCTGGCCATGGACACGAGTTATTTCTCGTACGCCGCGCCGTGCATTCAACCCGCTAAGCACTCAACTCCTCGCCCATGAAGACGCCCATCAACCTCCCGGGATCGTCGCACGGAGCTCACCATCACCCTTACTCTTAGAATGTTAACCTTAAGAATTTGAAAAACCAATGTACTAATGTGTATGTACTGTGTACTCGATTGGAAATAAAGATTGTTTGTTTGTTAAAGAAGAGGCATAGTGTATGTTGGCTGGCCGTGACATTCTGGATCAGGTAATTCTGACATCTGTAGTCCCTCAGAGCTACTGGAACCCGAACTGGACAGGGTTCGGGAGTTCCTCAGCCTCCAGCTATCTCACAAGTCTGATGTTCATTATCCTCTCAAGTAATTTTCCGACGCAGTCCATCAGGGCGTCGAGACGGTAGCTATCCGTGCTGGTTGTAGGCTTATGAGGTTTCGCAGACGCGAGGATTTTTGCAGCGCGCTACTGCACCAGGTAGACATCAGTGCTCCAGATCTTGTTTAAGATGTAACAAAGTTTATGTAAACCCGTGGAGTACGTTTTCTTCCGTATTTGATATTGAATATCGTCTGGACCAGGCGAAGGGTTCGTACATTTCTTCAGAGCACGGTAGATTTCAGGAGAGTGAATTGCATTTTGTGTAATTTCTAGGAAAGGTATTCTTCTGTTGTAAAGTCAGACAGTTCTTCCTCCTGTTGCCTTTTATATTTACAAAAAGCAGAAGGATATTGTTCATTTAGGAGAACTTATTAGCCTGCGCAGCCGCCAGAACTTATTAGTCATACGCATCGTCCAGTTCTAGTCGAGGCTTGCTGATGTAGTACCCCTTCATATTTTTACGCAGTCATATTTTAGAGATGGACATACCTACTTTCAGGCCAGTGACATATTGGCGCCGTGAGTTTTCAGGCTACGTCCTTTATGTATTTTGCCCTAAACTCTCAATCAAATGTATGCTATTTTGTTAGCTAACTCGACGCTCTACCGGCACCGTCTCAAGACTCGTTTATGTTTTGTATTGGCTACGGCGCAGTCATTATTATCATTATAATATTCTTGATTTAACCACTGCAGCCACAATAAATGTAACCTCAACAGTAATGCACGGTATCGAGCGGCAGTAGTCTAATTTTTAGCAAATGGGAGTATCAGAGTTCTCAGTATGGTATTATCACTGGTAGTATGGCGCAGTCATTGTTCCATCAGGAGACACGATACTTAGGCAGGCCTCTGTGCAACACTGAAATAGCAATCCCTGCGGCAGTCTCAACAGTTCCAGTGAACTGCTCCACCAGTTTGACCCCGTTCCCCATCTCATTCTTTTCATCCATCTACATTCTACGTCAAAGCCTCTGGTATCAAAGTCCGCTCGATTCACTATATATGTATATTGGCTCTGTGAGTATTGGTTACTATGGAAAAGTGGTCACTGCCCTAGGTATCCTCGAGCACACTCCGCTGTAAATCCGAGAAGATGTCAAGAGTGCACAAGCTCAGGTCGATAGCAGACACGGTCCCCGTTTGAACCTGTATATGGGTATCAGTTCCGGTCTTCAGTAGGCCCGTGCTGGCGTTAAATATGAACTGATCGATTGACCTGTCATGTTCATCATTGTGTGTATTTCTCACACTATGTGCTTTACGTCAAGATTGTCATCTGTGAGGGAAAGCCCGGGTAGTTTGTCATTTACAAACTTCATAAGGTACGATACAAAAGCTGGCTTAGCGAAGAAAGTGTAAATAATACAAATAGTTGTTTTTGGCCCAAAAAAAGAAGCTTCATTTTTGCATCTGAGCATTCAGTGCTACTCTCATATAGCCCAAGTCCTTTTGAATGACAACAACAAGTGCAGATCCTGAGACAGGTGAGTCAGCTTTTACGTTATAAATTACAGATGGTGCTGGGACTAAGTCCCCAAGTATTATTTCCTGGAGGCATCCACACAGCGGTTGATGTTCTTTTATGGTGTTTCTTATCCTGGTTCCTACGATATCCTCCAAAATTTCATTACACGAGGATTTGAATCAATTTGTCAACTGTTTTTCTTCATAACTCAGGTTATTTTTGGGTTACTAGAAGCTTAGTTTAATCAGGACTGTCGTCCCATGAATGTAATGACACTTTGGAAAAGGTTTTGTGGTGAAGGGTAAATTAAAATACCGGTAGGAACGTTCTCCGATACAATGATAATGCTGTCTAGTGAATGCACGCGCTGCTACGAAGATTTGTATTTCATAGTAAGACTGCAGCTCACTCTGGTATTGTTATCAGAGTGTAGGATCAGCAGGTGAAGCCTCTCGTCACCACTGCGTGCTGCTACTGCTACAGAGCCTTCGAGGTACCATTGTTTGCAGTACCCTGTACGTTGGTTGCACTCCATCCCTGCCAGACAACCCTGCGGCTGTTACTTTTCATGCTGGCTTCCATATGTTGATGTCTGTCTTTATTTTATGTAATTTCTGTTATTGTCTTGGACATTTTTGCCGTGGCAGCGCCGGTTGGTGGCGACGGTCTGCTCGGAATGAGTTTCCGCGTTACATTTGTAGGTGGGGCTGCACATCGGAGCTTTGTACAAACTTTATTGGAAATATACGTTTTTGTTTTGTTTTTGCCTTTTGTATCAGGGTTGTATGTGTCTCCGTACCACGGACAAATTACCCAAGGCTCTATTTCGACCGTTCATTTGCTGACGCGGCCGGCAGTGCACATCGGTCTGTTGACGCCGCTGGAACCTCCGTCTGGTTCAGCCGGGCGTAACGCCGTTAAGATGCTGGATCTTCTTTGAGAAGTGTCTTCACTTTTTAGGATATATTCCGAGCGTGATATATTCCGGGCCATAGCTCAGTCTCTGGTGTGTCGACGTGACGAGTAATTCTTCTAATTGATTGTAGAAACATTCCCAACACTAGCCTGGGAATCTGGGAGCTCTATTTCAAGGCAGCTTATGCTGGTCCATGGCTGTTTGCACTCATTACTCTCGAGGATCGGCGCGTCTTTACTTCGTGTGTATATTTCTGGCATTTATTACAACGGCGTGGCTTTGGAATTTATCGTCAGACATTGCATCTCATTTATCCTATGTATATCTACAGACCGTGGAAGGAATAGTGGTTAAATGACTGGATGTATGTATATTGAAAAAAGTATTTGGGTAACATTGTCTCTCCTCTTCATCTCGCATAAGGCTTTCCTACCACACAGCCGTAACTCCTCGAAGAGGCGCTCCTCGGTGTAGTGTTGCTAGTTTACGTACCTAATTGTGTTCTTGTTCACTTTCAGGCTGTCGTGCCACTTAAGCGCCTACGCTGGCCAGATGATTGATTCCCAAAATGGCACTACTTTGAAATTGATTACACCAGGGGTCGGCAAAGTGGTCGATATCGACCCCTGGGGGTCGAGGACAGAACTCAAGGGGTCGATAAATTTATGGGGGTCGGAAGGGGGTCGATTAAGGATATATATAGTTGAAGCTGGTTTTAGCCTTGCGAATGCGATTCTAACAGAGCAAAGAAATAGACTAAACTTGGAAAACTGTGGTGATTTACGGTTGAAGCTTACCAATTTCAAACCAAATATCAATAGCCTTGCTGCCGCTCATCAAGCTCATCCATCTCATTAATATCAAGTTTATTGATAAATAGGTAAGTTAATGTGTTTTTCATTATTCTGTTTTGATAAAAAGCATAGTGCATATTTTAATAACAATATTATTGTCAAGTAGCACATTTGTTTTATATAATTAAGTTCATATCAATTTTTCAACGATAAGTATTGTTAGATTTCGAAACAGTCAAAATTCTCTATAGGTAGGTAAACTTCTATTCTTTTCTTTTTTACTTTATATCAGTGAAGACTGCTTCTTTCTCTTAATATATATCTTCAAACATGTATAGGGTACAACACAAGATTGGTTTGGTTTCTAACATTTCTCTTTATTTTTGGTCATCAAAAATGTCAATAATGGTTTAATATTTTTTTCAGCTATTTGTATGTGTGTGTGCATGGAAGGGGTCGATGTAAATACAGATATTCTATGAATGGGTCGATGTAAATACAGATATTCTATGAAGGGGTCGACGGGTAAAAAAGTTTGCCGACCCCTGGATTACACATTCTCACGAGGAGGCTGCCACTTCCAGTCTCAGCGATTTTAGTTGATTTACCTCAACTTACGGCGTAGATCACGGTGAGCCTCGATGACATCGCTGGTGGTAAGTGGTGAACTATCGCTGATTTTTATGAAAAAACTGTTGCATTCCGAGGGTAGCGTCTGCTCCTCGCGTTAGATGATCAGGTCTCAACGAGCAGGTGCAGGCGCCCACCACGGGGACCCCTGCAACACTTCAGTGGTCCACACGGTTCCAATGCTAATTCATGGGTGTGCGGCGGTCCAACTGCAACACTTTCACTTGCATGAAGAGGCTGCAATGGCAGCTGCTTTATCAGCATTTAGTCAGGTTCTTCAGATTTGGATTCCAAAACTTAAAGCCGAGTCGTCACCGTATGTAGCGTTTTGGAACATTCTATTGAGAATTTGAAGCAATTTCATTCACACGTGAAAGATGCTTTTCTTCCTTATTCTTCAAAATAAAGGTCCTTGGTGCCCGGTACACCCAGACCCGGTGGGTCCACTTGTTTGTACACATTTAGCTTCACTAGCCCTAAAATCGAGCAGATTGATGCACTCGGCAACAGTGAAGTTAGGGTGTCACTTTGTCCCACAGCATTAAACCCCAATCAATCCTAAGATTCCCTCAGTTATTCGTTGCCGTAACTTGTATGAAACTAGCGAAGGGGCTAGTTCTCCACCAGTTTTGCACATTTTAGAGGTGGTCAAAGAAAAGTCTAATTAGGGTCCAGGTCAATAACCGATTCGTCAAATGTAGCAGTAGTAGTAACAAGGGTTTGCTAGCGCTTCAGTAGATCCTACTATATCGCGCCGAAGGTCTCGCATTATATTCATCGTCCCATCGATCGCATCACCACAGTGACATAAACCTATATAGTTATTATGTGGTATCATGAACACAAATTCTCTACCGTAAGTTGACAGATCATTTAGTCAATTACGCACATGCCAAAGTCACATGAGATTATTTGTCATGCCAAGAGCGAGCAAAAATTCATTTACCTGCTCGTATCTTTATTCTATTGGAGTCACGGCAACTATTTCGAAGAGTTTCACAATAGAGAACTTGGTATCATGTTACATTTATATTCAAGGAGTAGCTGAGCCCCTGGGGGTTTCAGTTGCCCACCTATTTCACGGCCGAGCGCAAATACCCACGCTGGAACCCCCTCAGGCATCAATGTAGGCGTGCTCGGCCGTATTGCTGTTTTATTTTCCAGATCGTCAAGATTGTGATTTGTTTCTCATTCTCAAAATCATATTTTTAAAAGAATATTACATGATTCAAGGAAAGTTCTCAGTGCATCGACATGGAAGGGGGCTTGCTCAGGTTTCGCCAGTATGCCGCGCAGCACTGCATCAGCGTCGTCACCGGGCAGTCCAGGAAAACGCGCGCGCCGGACACCTGCATGCGATGGGCAAACGGCCAGAAAATGCTCAACAGTCCGCTGCGCAGGGCTATCCTGCTATAGCCAATATCCCCGCACCAAAACCGCCAGTCCCATTCCCGGCACTGAGTTGGGTACAGGTGAAAAAAACTATTTGATAGTTAGATGGCGTAGGTTGAAGGCCTCCAAGAAGGGTCTCTTAGAGGCAAACACAACTACGTTGAAGCTCTCAAGGAGTACTCTAAGATCGTTGTAGTTTCGACGGTATCCTCGAATGTTCCATTGGATAAAAGTATTCATTGTTTGCTTGCTTTAGTTTTAACACGGGTGGTATCCTTTTTTATTTCTTGTTACGATGTACGTCTTGTTACAGTTGATGGAAGGTCGTCAGGTCTATCATCCCACGAGTGTATAGGCACTGCAGGGGGAAGCTTTGTTGGAAGGTTAGGAGGGGGAGGGTATTATTTTAAAGCATCCTCTGGGACGGTTCTAACGCGTTCAAGAGATCGCACGCGTTGTGATACTAAATGAGGTGCGAGCTCAGCCGCCCCGTGGCCTCCCGAGTGAGGAGCCGAAAGATCCCGTCACGTACCTCCTTCCGCCAAGCTCATACGGCCGGACTCCTGCACAACTGGGCGGGGCTCCCTACTCATGCTGGGCATCGGTCCCGGGACCTCCCAGCGCAGGGCTGCCGACTCCCGTGTTGGTTCGTGTCTCCTATCACAGGCAGCCCGACCCAGGGGGGACCCTGAATCCTGCTGAATGTCTTTTACGGTTTTATGGATTTTTGTTATGACGCTGCTGTGAGGTGGTGTGGAGCTGCTTTGCATGCATTTACGGAAAGTTACAATTGAAGGTATCGTTTTCAAAGGTTCATTTTACAAGTCTGGCAGTGGTTCAGCTGCAGCTGTGGGCGCGATTGTTTGGCTGCTCCTTGTTTCTCTAGGTGGTCGTGGCTATTCTACGGTTGTTTGGCTGCTCCTTCTCTAGGAGGTCGTGGCTGTTCTGCCGCTGTAGGCCTCATGGGGCCCAGAAGTCTGATTGAGCCTGGGTGCTGTCCTGCAGAATCAGCACCGAAGCGTCTTCTACGAAGAGGAACGGGTATGAGGTTTCAAGGCCTCTCTTGGGTTACTTGCACCACCCCCGCATATGTCTCGTGGGGTCTTGCAAACCTGCTGCCGACAGCACGCTTGGCTTCACCATAGCTGATTCTTTGATTTGTTTGCACTGCCAAAATCTCCTCTTCCAACTTGCAATAAAAGCGCATCCGGGAGCTAGAGGGATGCTGCTCATCACAGTTTGCACACCTTGGAGAGCCAGTGCAGGGCAACTCGTGCTGCTCTCCAGCACAGTTGGCACATACACTGGATTGAGCACGGCATGTCTTCGCTCCGTGCCCAATATCCTGACATTTGAAGCAGCGACGAGGCTTTGGTACATATTGCCGTACTCAGCACCTTGTCCACCCAATATCAACGGCCTGTGGCAAGTTACATTGGTCGCAAGTAAGGATTTATATGGGGGAAGGAACCAACGCACCATGTTCCATCCTTCTAATCCGGTAGACTGCCTTTACCTCAAATTGCTTTAATTCATCCAGGAGTCGTTCATTGCTGTACTGTAGATGGTTCTCATGCCATATAGTACACTTGCACTCATTCAGGCTCCCATGCGGGGTCACCTGAACTTCAGTTCCCACGAGAGTCCGAATGCCTGCGATGGATGTGCTTTGGAATTGGTTTCGAACCTCCACAAGGAGGCTACCGTTTCGTGCCTCAGTCACCTTGGCCGGTCTACCAGCCAGCCTCCGGCATAAGTCGGGGTTGCCTTCAATTACAGTACGTTAACATGGCTCATCGGTGCTCCATTCACAGCTTTAACGGTGAAAAATCTTTTTTTAATTCTGTTGGTAAAGTCGGGCGTTGAGGCTCCTCATTAGTAGCCATAGACTGTGTACGAGTGTGTAGGCGCCGGTCAAGGGGGGTTCACAAGGTTCCAGGGTCAAGTTTTGGTCCTCAGAAGGCTCGGCCACTGCGCCACCACTCGCAGAAGCCGGCGGTGGCCGCTGCCCCGGCAGCGAATTTGGGGTCTCGGGTTTCCCAGCTCATAACCTCCAATCGCAGCGACTTGCGATGTCGGTGGCACCCGAGTTAATTTGGGGGGCTCCCCAAAAGTTGAGCAGTCTGTGAAGAGTCCATTGGGCGATCTAGAGTCGGTACCGGGGAAGGGACAGTTGTAAATATTTCAGACGTAGGAAGCACATTATTTTCGGTCTCATTTATCAGGAGGATTTCTCCTCCCTATCCAGGCTGGCTCAGGCCGGAAGAGAGACTCCCAGGCGGTTAGTAGGCAACTGATCCGTCTCCACACTTAACACGTTTCCTGCGATTGCTTAGCAGGTGCGAATCTTTACTTTGAACACATAATCACTAAAATACTTGGAAAAAATTACAGAACCTAACCTAAGTGACCCACCGGTGGGTCCCATCGCAGGAAACGTTGTAAGGCGAGCACACATTTACCAGTAGATATAAACATTTCTCCCACCGCCGACCCTGGCCTGTCGGCGGGATTACAATGAACTTTATAACCCGTAACTGCCAGGGCCCGGTTTTTATTTTTACATGGGGTACCTCCCCATGGTCCATCTTTTGTCAGGCTACTCCAGCCAGGCCTGCCTGCCATGGTTGGACCTACCAGCACCAAAGTCCCGGCTGTATAGCCCCAACCTTCACGGCAGCGCGCAAGCCCGCCCACCGTGACAAGGTCAGGACACTGGGGAAGGGGTTAGTCAATTGCTTTCTTTATTAGTCAAGTCCTTCGATGTAGACCCATCTAACAGTTTTCCCTGGATGAGTACAGCCTTACACATCAAAAAGACGTACAAGCCCTCCCCTTAACCGGCCAGGGTGGTCCGGGAGAGATATAATCTTCCGACTTGGCGAACAAGACTCGTCATCGAATCTGCATCTGAGCAGCAAGGCAATGACTGTCACTCTCTTCTCTCCCTGAGTACTGATTCTGGTAACTAATATAAAGGGCAGAGACGAAAATTAATTTTTTAACGTACCACAATGAAGCGTCATAGAATTAGTCTGCAAAGCGAAGGTTACGAAAACACACAAGATCATTTTAACTTTATTATCCTGTTTATACAGGTTCTAAAGTCCGTGTATTCAGAGTTGAGATGAGAATTCCGTACTCGAGATCTTTCTATAATCACCGCTCTCTGTTACATAACGCAGCAATTCAACACTTAAAAATAGCCGGAGCTGAGAAATTTCCATCAGAACAGCGGATTGCCATGAAGTCTCACGATCACCTTAGAATTAAGTCTTGTATTCATACTAACAAAACAGAAATTCTTACTTCATAGCAAGCTAGTATTGAGACAAATTTTTTAAAGCAGCAACAAATTTATACAACTATATTGCGATTTGTCGACCCTGTCATCAACTAAATTCGTACACTGAAACAAATTCGTGCAATTTCACTCGTATTTCCTGTGCAAATAAAAATGTACAACAAACCGCTAGGCAACCGAATGATTGACTACGACCCCAAAGTATCTCGTAAGCTAATGCTGAATTAAAATGAAATTGTACAAAGGGTTCATTAGTGATGTGTACTAGTGAAAATATATTTATTGCTTTGAGAATAGCTCTGATGCAGGTATGACACTCCCATACACAGAATTGATTCGTGGTCAAACCTCCGAAACCAAGATTTAGCAAGCTGACACCGTAAATACAACAGGCTTTTCGTTGGTGAGATTTGCTACTTTCTCTACTTTGCTGAGATAGATACGCCTTCAGTGAGGATATAGATCATTAAATATCGTTCAAAATGCGAACAAGAAGCGTGGAACGCTTTGCATCACACATAGGTTCTCAGTTCAACCTTGGTGAAATTCGCTAAGGAGCAGCAGAAGTGGATATTATAAAGTACTGTAGTAAACCCATACTTTTGATACAATTTTCACTAGTCACACTATAAGAAAAAATTGAAGTTTTCAAACACTTAAATGCTCTGAATTACTTCAACTATTTTCTGCATTTAAACAGAATAGAGCAATTCACAAGAGTAAAATGGAAACCAAGTATAGAAAGTAAACCAAACCCTAAAAAGGTCGAGTACTTATTGAAGGGCACATAGTTTCTATAAAGCAAATTTCTAAACTAGTCGTTTAATTATCAAATGAAATAGCACTTAGCACACAATAGAGAGCAACTACAACAGAGGTCAGAATAAACATTGTACCGTAATTAATGAAGCAAAATATACAAAATGAAAAATGCACTGGAAATAAGAGCGATTTTGCAACGGAAGATATTGGCACTTGGGATAAGGACCTCAGCCGCACCAACTTCTGTCTGCATAGCGCGGCTTATGGTACTTAGGAACTTTACAGGACGTTATCCTAGCTCTTATCTTAACCAAAATTAAAAACAATCTATGACTAAGGTAAAAAATACTTGTTCGTCTTCAAAAGAGAGTTCGTAAATTTGTACGAATGTAAGAGCAGCGTTACATCATGCAACGAACTGGAGGCAACCACAGTAACACGAGCAGCTGCCTAGGACACTAAAGCTAATTCATGCTCATCAAAATAACAATACGTATACACTTAAAATAAGATACAAAGTAAAGTCTTACTGCGAGTTGCATAGGACAGCTTCACTCTAGGTTGTAGGGCCATGGTCGATACTGAGTATCGGAACCAACCGAACTCAAATTGATAGTACAGAGAACTGTGAAGCGCTTCCGTTAACCAACATAACATTGAATATTATGGATTAGTATTGTAGTGAAGCGAGAGAAATTTAACCATCGTCTTGCCAGTGAAAATTCAAAAAACTTTAGTGCAAACATAATCGTGAGATTGCTAATATTGCACATTCAAGTTTCAAAACTTGCTACTCTTAAAATTTAACATCTGACTGTGATAGAGAATGACGAAGAATTTCCACAGAAGGCAGAAGCCATATTAGTACGAACGAAATGAGTTAAAAAGCAATCAATTAAGCATCTAAACAACAACAAAGACAGTAACAGCCCTTAAAATGCTCATGCCCAGCAGAATAACAGTTTTGTGATCTAAGAAGAGAGAGGTTAGTTAAACTAAGTCTGAGAATCCGGTATGAGAAAAATTAAGCATACATTAAATGCAAATACACAACCAAATGCAGGCACAACGACTTGTTCAATAGACAACTGATACGGCATCACACGCCCTTGTACAGGGTGCAGCAAAGTAACCTTCCTTTTATCAAAGCACTTTGCTTTGAAAAAAAGATGTTATGTTGCCGCGCCTAGTACTTCCTAAAATAAACATGTAAAAGAAACAAAAACGATGTCGCTCTTAAATGGCAAACAATTCCAACGGTCACTTGAAACGTGTTGGGAATTTGCAACACTAAAAAAATACGTTTGATCGACACATTCAGTCGCGTCCGACAATTATGGTCATTCGTAGTCAGGTTTTCCCTCCAAAATCGCGATCATACAACAAATGTACTAAGAAAGCGACATTCCCACTTTAGTACGTCATAATTGAACTCCTGATAACCTCTTAGAGAAATGAACTCTGTGATCATGAGGCAGTCATAATTTTGACTTCAAATGCAAATACCTCATTTATACTACAAAAAATATACGTCGCGATATCCCTCACTTACTTATCCTCAGAATAACGAGAAAATTGCTTAATAATCCTGTAAATCCATTACGTACTACGACAAGGATTCATGATGAAACGGAATTTTGCTATTCATTAAATATAAATAATTTTTTTCATATACGCCGGCGAACATATCAGTACGGCCCAGCCAGACACAAAAAATAATTACTAGAAAGTTTATGAAAATGTAACACGAAAAATTCGTGTTCCTCTCAAAACACGATGTAGAAATGAAAATCGTAAAAACATATTTCGCGATAGTAACATACACGATAATTTCATTATCATTTTTCATGATCTAACACAAATATAGTAGGCATAAGAAGCCTCACTGCATAAAAATATGTGTAAAATTGCGGTTGCCAGCAGGCACAGGCGATACTTGATGATCAAGTCCTCAGGGAAAATACAAGCTCATTTAAAAGAAGCAGGTGATTAACTAACTTAAAAGAATATCTTACAAACAACGTCTTAAGTACAGTACAAAAATGAGTTAACTAAAGCACAAACGTAATGAACTAAAATGCCACATTGTACTACGGTACATAAATCGAGACTTAAAAAGCTGCCTGGATATTCAATGCCACTGGAACACGTCCAAACATATGTTCAACAATAGTTGCTCTGAACAAAGTTCTTGATCGTATATCTTGTTTTTCTACGCATCGTGGTTAAAACATAAATTAGAAAACAATCTTGGGAAAAAAAATTATGAACGAAGAAGTAACGAAAAGACAATTGATATCGCCGACAGGAGCAATAGGAACCGTGCTTAGGTTCATCACACATGCACGATATCAATGATATCATTAGTCTTTTTCTTTACGATTCCATCCACTTATTAAAATAAAAATGACAATGAAAACAATTATAAGCATCATCATACATGATCAATAATCTCTCGCCACAATTTCTTCATTCATTTTGTCAAGATGCGTGTTTTTCTGAACCAAGTTCACGAGCATAATTTCTAAAAATGATACAAGACTCGTAAGGTGACCAGCGCGTCAGCTACACGCCCTACTGCAGAACACTTCAAAATTATTTTTATAACGTACATTATTATCATTTCCTCACTTGAGAATCAGGTCGAATCCAGCTCCAAGATTCCCGGTGACTAAAGGAATATCATCACGCACAGAAATTGTAAAGAAAGAGAAGCAAGTGATTGCACATGAACACTTACCGAAACAATACATCAGTTTCCAACAAGAATAAAAAATGTAAACAAAGCCCCTTGAACTGAAAGTTGCAGAACCTCACAATATGCGCTGCTTAATTTCTTGCATCCAGTAGCCCACATCTGAGAAATGTCGTATTTCAACAACATAGCTAGTGAACACTCATTGAGCAGCATAGGAATTTAAAACAGCTCCCATGAGCGCTTGCTTCAGATATGCTGTAAAATAACCAATTCTGAGGGTGACACTACACTTAAGAGCTACACAAGACACTGCATAAAAGTGGCACAAAAGGAAAATCAAGTAAATGCATACAATATCGTAGAGGTCAGTCGGAAGAAAAATCGGCCTCTCTTACGAGGAAAAACAGAAGCAAGAAAAGAGAAGGTAAGACCAAGGTAAGTAGAAAATAAAATCCACATAAAACTCTCGTATCGAGTGTTGCTGATCCTGCTGCAAGCAGCTAGGGACACCGCCAAGGATGGTCAATTCCCCAAAGTTCACTACAAGAACAGACGCTATTGACGTATCTTCAATAGCGAAACAAAGTAATCTTGTATAACTCACGATACGCTGTGTGATAATCTTCCTCCCACTAGCTCTCAGCTTCCCCAAGAGGAAAATACATTCAATTTGCTAACATATTTTTAAGGATTGCAATAGGCCGGCTGGTTTTGCTACAGATGTCAACAACATTCTACATCTTGTAAATGGAACTGAATTGTACAGTTTTTCTGCTACCAATGATGTCATTGATGTAATTTTGACACAGCTGTTAAAGTTAATTCACATTTCATCATGTGATACTTTGCTCCATACTTTATACGAATGTATACATTCATAGCATAGAAAAAATGCTGAGGTGTTAACAATTAAAAGTTTTCTTCGCTAGTTCGCTTAGACAAATATCTACCCGTTCCAATTTTGATGATTATACAGCAAAAATGAGCTCAGTGTATGATTATGATCACGGATTTTAAAGGAAGTTTGTTCTTTACTTCGTTCTAATCTCCCATACGCAGTGCTAACACACCATGATACTGTTCTGCAGTATAATTTTCCAATTGTATTTTCAATACAGTTTGTAGATAAGTTTTAAAGTTAGTCCAACGCATTTTAAGATTTACACTCGTGGTTTCTGTACCATTATTTCAAAAGTAGAACTAAAATTATTTCTAATAAACAACCCATAAAATCACATCGGCCATCTTGTAACTTGAAATGCAAGCACTCATTACTTTGAGCTCATCTGCTCGGTAACAACATACTCTTCAGCAATGCAGCAACAACTGTGCATGAGTCCCATTACTGAGTGGGTGGAGGTAATCCTCCACTTTTAGCTTAGAGTTGTGGCTTTTTATAAAATTAACAATTGAAATACGAAGCTGTCATGAGAAACATCATAGAAAATACACAGAAGAGCCACTACACACCAGAAACTTGGTGCGTAATTATACCAGCGCACAGAGGAAACATAGCGCCCCTACACCCTAGCATCCAGTTCTGTCACGTGCTGAACACCTCACTGGTCTCTGAAACAGCCGCTTCTCAAACAACAGCCACGGCTGAGGTCACCGTGACGAGTAAAAACTTACACTAAGAGCGAGTATTGAGTAGTTCCATAACATCGGAAATATTCCGACGCTAGCATGGCAAGTCATGGGTCAGGAAAATTAGGCACATTTACAACTAGTCTCAGTGATAAACTGGCAACATTTTTTCTTGTCTTTTACTCATTAATTGCTCCTAATACTTTATTCAGAATCTGAAATAATCATCCGTATATAAAATACAGCCTACAATACATTGCACATGTCCTCTTTTTCCAACCAATTATTTGAGAATACATAGAATACAATTCTAATAGGCCTTCATTCAGTCTAAAAACAGTTCATGGCGCTCAACTAATTTTATAGTATCAAAATAAAATTACCGTCATAATTTTTAAGCAGAAATGTGCTCAGCTAATTTAGGTTGGAGTGCAGTATCACTGAGACGGTCTGATTGTAGTTTGGTTGGCTTGTGAAGTGAGCTGGTGGTATTGTCTGGGATCAGATGAGGGAGTCATCATATACGAAGCGCCTGGGAAGATGGAGTGAGGGTAAGGGATGAGGTTTGCCATGGCCATATGAGAAGAAGTCGTCATCATGCCACCTGCCGCCATGGCAACACTGCTCTGAACCTCAGATGCGAGTCCGTGACTGGCCGACTCCACGTTGTTAGCAGGAGACGGCCCGTTATTCGTTGTATTATTAGTAGAGCTGCTGGAATTGGTGGTAGTCTGGTTACTGGTTGGACTCAGACCTTGTAACGAATGAGGAGACTTTTGAGAATTATTTGAGCCAGGAGAAGAATAAGGTCTGATATCAAGCGATGAAGGACTCTCAGCTACTGAATTACCCCCGTACCGCGGATTTGAGTCAAGACTATGACTGCGAGCCTGGTTGTTGGTTGGAGTTCCGTTTGAGGCAACGTCATGGGGCCCAGACACGTTATTCAATCCCTGATTGTGGCCTAAGGAAAGAAGACTATGAGGAGAAGGTGCGGCCTGACTCTGCTGCACACCTGCCAGGCCATGAGGTGAGTGGTTGTGGTTCACAAGATCTTGCAATCCAGTCATGTGCGCAGGTCTTGATAAGCTCTCCAAACTCAATCCATTTCCTTCTGATGAACCATATTCATCATGCTCTTCTTTTATGAGTTTTTTTGCTTGTTGCAACACAATCTTGGGGTCAGGCACGTCTTTGTGACACTTCATGTGGGAAATAAGTGTCGCCATCTCTCGGAAGTGCTTTCGGCAAGCAGGATGCGGACAAGCAAAAGGTTTGTCACCCAAATGAGTTCTGTAATGCTGATCAAGGATAGCTTTCTGGCGGAACTGCTTGCCACACTCCATGCAAACGTAAGGCTTCTCCCCAGTGTGTATTCTTAAATGTTGATTCAAGATAGTTCTTTGACGAAAGGACTTGTCACAAAAAGTGCAATCGTAAGGCTTTTCGCCTGTGTGAATTCTCATGTGTTGCTGCAAATGAGTGGGTTGTCTGAAGAGCTTGCCACAGTCAGGACACACGTAGGGTCGGTCGCTGCTGTGTGTACGCTCATGCTGCTGTAGACCGCTACGCAACTTAAAGCCTTTGCCGCACACCCCGCACTTGAACGGTTTATTCTCCTCGTCATCGTCATTGTGGTTGGAAGACGGGTGAGTTATAGGCAGCATTGTAGGCAGACCCTGAAAATAGGTACGTCAATATTAATTAGAAATCAATTTTATAACCGCAGGATAATCAATACACAACACGTGACCAGTTTTACGATTTTCTGCTGCGAATTCTGCCTAGGTTGATGGCAGGAGACAGATTTCTTTCACGTTTTCCAGAATGGTTATTTAAAATTATAATAATTATTAAATCATTAAGTAAACCATTACAAAGATCGTAAAAAAAACGACTTCTGTAAAAATGGCTTTGAATCCTAGTAACTTGGGCAGAAGAAACTCACAGCACACCACACCATGGTTAGTCTAAAAGTTACAAGACTAGTTCTTGCGTTGAACACTTTACAGCCAGTGGTGTTAAATTATGAGCATAAATGTACTAAACACCTGAACGCAAGTACTTGTAAATTCCGTGCTTTTGTTTGGAGAAAAGAGTAATGGGAAGCTCCGCAAACATGTTTTCAGCAGAATAAATGTTACAGTACATGCATTTCACCTGAGTGTTTCTATCACTACCAATGCAAGCACGTAGTTTCTGAGAAATGGCGAAAATGTAGTAGTGTAAATGCTTGTATTCACTCACTGTATATCCTTCAGTCACATGGAATTTATTGCTATGGCAGAAACTATGATAGCAATAAATTTTTGCATACATGAAAATACATTAATGCTTATCAATGGCAATTCATGATAATCTAAAATAAATCTTAACTTGTATGCTCGAACCCTAAGGATAATACTGGTGTCACTAAAAGTATACGCACATTCAAATACGTAAATAAGCACTTGCTACTAACAAAAATATGATATTACGGTTAGGAACTCTACTTTTACGGTCTTAAAACTGAAAAAATCCGAATAAAATCTCAGAATTATGAACTACCGTTGTACCAAAAAATTGGACAAGTTGACAAGTTGACTCAACAAACTGGTTGAGTTGCTTCCGCGCGTTTACAGAATCTGAATAATCTGAGGAGATGCTTACTCACTTACTTAGTCCTCTTCGGACCTCAGGCGGTCAATGAATTGCTTAGGTATTTCCAATCATGACTCTGTAATGTGAGGACCTAATTTCCAATCATGTGAGGAGATGAAGCAAGGAAGACTCACGGTGCCGTGCGTCCAGTGCTTGCGTGGTCTGCCACGGCCCTGGTACGAGTACATAACTGGCATGGCGAGCTGCTCAGGCGGTGGATGTTTACCCGGAGACCGTGAACCCACCAGGCTGTTCAATAAAGTCACTTTAAAAGCAGTTCTTAACATGTCGGCATGATTGTGATGGAGTATAACAATGCCTGTAGACTGAGAAAGGTCCTTTTTTTAAACGAAGCTACCTCAAAACGGTTAACATGATTATAGTTGAGATCAACAGTAATTATTTGATTATTATCTCAACACTTCATAATAATAAATTCTTCCAATATTCAAGTTTTTTTTCTCACCTAACCAACTGACAGTGGAATTAATACATTATGATGAAGGATCCACTTTTATTCACATATAAAACGCCTACAAAAATAGTGCCTATAAGCAACAACTTACTACAAGTTATACATCGCCAGATTTTCCAAACACGTTTCGTACAGAACCCACTTTCCAGCCTCCTAAACCTTTCTTATTCTTTTCAAATGGCTTGGAATAGTCGTATGGGTTACGTTAAATAGTACAGAAAGTTTCATTTGAGTAATTTTGTTGCTTACTCTGGCAAGAGCTTCCAACTATTGGGAATTAAATATCCTTAAGACTTTACTAGGCTCGTATTTCTGATAGAAAATAACCAGTTTCAGAACCTTTATGAAACCCAGAGTAAAACCTGTATAATGTAGCCTTTAGATAGGACGACCATAAAACGAAGTCAAGCTGAATAATAAGATAGTGAACAATATTTTTATAATCGAAAATAAAAAAGGTAATTATTTTTCTTAATATTCATGAACGAAAACCTGAGGTGGTTTTTAACATGTGTTGACTGAAATTTGAATCCAGAAAATTTAAAATTACTTTCGCACTTTTTACTCCTAAAATCCAGGATATTCAAGCCTAACTACAAAGCATGTTTCTTGAATATCATAAAACTAAAACTCTAGTGAAGTGCCGTACTCAATAAGAATAATTACTGTGCTGTTTGTAGAGTTGTGTACAAATTAAATGCCCGAATCCCACGAATATTTTTCATTGCACCTACGATATATCACAAATATAAACCAAATAAATAAATAAAATGAACACCAGTGATCCATACCTTCTAACGTATTTTCTGTGGGCCTTCATATCAGAAGAGCTCGTACCAGGAATTCCAAGAGCAAGCTCAGGAAGACTGTGCAGTTGAGAGGCAAGATCATGGCGCAGGTCTGGCGTGTGAAGTTTGGGCGGTGGAGAAATGTCATTCCTGTGAAAACCTTGGGGTTCATAAGGACTTTCCAGTGGATTGCTCTGATGGGGAGTGTTGGCAGGAGGTGGGTGGTTGGGAGTGCTGGAAGGAGGAGGCTGTGACTGCAATGACTGGTGACTACTGAGGCTGTTAGAGGAAGCAACAGCAGCCACTGCCGACACTACTGATGTGGGAGAGGAGGATTGAATGGAAGAGGGAGATGGAAGTGACTGACTCAAATGGTGGTGGTTATGATCAGAAGGGGTTGATAATTTAGAACTATTAATTGACTGTGCAGCTAAAGATTGTGACACAATCAACGACTTAGAAGATAAAGCCTGGTACACATGTGACACATGGCACTCCGCAGAAGAAGGAAGATGAGGAGAGTGGGATGATGAAGTGTGCGGAGACAGAGAGTGGGCTGAGGAAGACACAGGAGGGTGCACTTGATGTGAGGAGGAAGTAGGGGGTGGATGCTGGTGGACTGAGAGGCTATGTTGAGGAGGCAGCATGTGGGCAGGATAGTGCCCTCCACCCGCGCCAGCAACCCATGATGGGATGTAGCTCATCTTGTTCTCACTGGTTTCTGCAAATAAGAAGTCACCATCAATATAAATAAACTATTAGATAAAAGAACATTGAATGTGCCGGTTCTTAGCCAAAATCATGGTTTAGAGCTCTCTGACTTACATTGTAACCAAGAAAATCATTGCATTATCAGGTTCATAATCCAAACAAAGAACTCACCATAAGTAACCTTAAAATCAAACTTATCAAATTCTTTCCAGCACTACAAATGGGTCATTAGTATCATACATGATTTTCAGCTTACAAACTGTGACACGCATGTCCATTCACAGATGAATGTATTTATTGATGAGAAATGACAAAATAAGTGGTAAAAAGAGCTTATGAAATAAGTATTTATGCATATTTATGAACAATTTATGTTACAGACAATCATTTGGAACATAACTTGTTAGCCTAAGAAACATCTTTGCACAACGTGATAAATTTTGCCTGGTGGTCTTGGCAATAGAGAAGATATTCTAAATCAGTGTGCAGAGTATAGCAGGAGCATTGTCAGATGTACTACTGGTTTTCTATGAAATTTTAACAGCATCACCTAAGAACCCAATTTAAAGTTGATTCGAGGCCTAATTTTGTTCAGAATTACCTCTGAAATTTAAAACTAATACTTCCATGAGGGTGCTGAATTCTCAAGGAAATATAGGAAGAAATGCAACTGCAGTGCCACGCTACCTTTTAAAATGTTATCAAGGGAAAATGGATAAAATTTTTGTATCATCTTCACCCCATACCCTGCAGTAGAACCAAAATTTGAAAAATAATGAACATAATTATTTCCATTTATTTGTAAGTTTATATTAATATAAAGATACAAATCGTCTGAACTTTCTACTTTTTAGAAATTTTTAAGTCTATGAGTCACCCATGGTACATTATCAGCTTAAACCTTGTAAAAGATCCAACAGTGAGCAACAATTAGCAGCAAATCAAGATTTGTTGGAATATAAAAGAAAAGATAGTATTACCTGCAACCACAAAAAGTATGAATTGAAGGACATCAATATTGTATTCTGTACAAAGTTTCCATTACTCTTGTGAAGGCATCCACAGTAGTTACTTATTCACCATTACAGTAGCACAAGAATACATTTGAACATCTTTCATTATGAAAATCTTGGAATAAAATACTGTTATTTAAAACTCAACTCTAAAAAACGCACAGACATAAAGTAGAACCTCGGTTCTCGACCATAATCCGTTCCAAAAAACTAGTTGAGAACTGGTTTGATCGAGTTCCGAATCTATTTTTCACATAAGAAATACTATAATAGCATCTCGATCCTAACAGTAAATAAGACAAACTATTAATTGACATACACAATTAATTTACATAAAAAACGCACAGCAAGGTCCGACACCAGCATTCCGTTTTCTTATTTTGCTTTGACTTCTTTATTTCGATAGTCTGTCGCGAAATTTTTCTCTCAGTTTCATCACTATCAGTAGAACTCTTGTTAGGAGGCATAATCAGGGGCTAAGCAACACCAAAATGCAAGCAACACAGCAATAACACGTAGAAAAATGTATGTACAGCACTAACGAACGAAGAGATAACGGCAGCGTGCGTGAATAACAATTTTTCCGGGGGACGCCGCGCTCAGCCTCTCGGTCTCCAGTCGACTGTGCTCGAGTCGACTCGGGATGCTGAACAAGTTGCGCGCCACTCTCAGGTTTCTTGAGTTCCGAATTTTTGGTAAACAACGGAGGTAAATCTTGGTCAAATATTATGGTCAAAAACCGATTTGTACGAGTACAGAAATTTTCAAAAACTGAAGTTCCACTGTATTAGAATTGCAGCAAATTTGTAAACTTGGCCACCCAAAATACACAGTATGCATTGAAAATTTAGTGTATTTGTTGGCTAATTTAATGTTACATATTTAGCATTTCTCAGAACCATTGGTTTATCCAGTCTATTTTTTTGTTACAGAGAATAACACACAACAGAAACTCAAAGTAAGATATTCTAAAAATGAATGTTTAAAAGTTTGATCAATTATCATTCCTCATATTTTGGTGATAAAATGCTCTAGATGCAAAGAATTTACAATCATTTCTAGTGACAAACATATGCAAGCAACTTTTTTGCATGATCTTGAGAAGTACATGGTTACTTTTCCAAAAGAATTGACTTGAGACTGAAAACTGAAAAAGGTGGAACTCAAAAGGAGCAACATCTGGGCATTCAAATCCTGACAACTTATGTGTTTCTGATGCTGTATCAGATCTTGCATTATCATGGTGAAAACAATGCATTTCTGATTGGTTAGTGATGGACATTTCTGAAGTAATGTTCTGTTCAACTTATCCAAACACTAAAGATACACATTCAAATTGGTGCATTTGTTCACAGAAGTTCAATAGGTGATATCCTTCTGATCCCACTATGCTGACAGTAATTTTTTTTTATAGAGTGCTGTTTCAAAAGCTGTTCATGGTTATTTTTTATCCATTATATTGTTATAGCATACCCATTTCTCTTGTCTGGTAATTAGTTTCTTCTCATTTAAGTAAGAGATTGGATATACAAATCCATGGTGTGAGTCAGAACTCAAATGATTAGCAAAACCTGGTTTGGGTATACAGTGATATCTTCACTGATCTCTCCCTGACAAACCTTCTTCCTTAAGGTATTTGACTCAGAAATCACATTTTAGTGTTTTTGTAGTTGTTGACATGTCTCGTCCCATACAATAGTGTAACAAAAAAATTCACTACATAAATACCATCTACAATAAGAACAGTACTTAAGATAAATAAAAAAACATTCACTAGGTCATAATTAACAATATTTGATCACTCAGAATATGCTGCATCATCAATCTGTACATTTCCTCACTGAATTTGTGCAGACTATTTTTCTGAAATCCTCTTCACCATAGAAAAAAAAATTTTTTTTCAATAAAATTGTTACTTATAGTATGTAATATCATTGAATTTTAAAGTGCTTGACCATACAATTCTCACATGGTAAGTATTATTCTATGTATAATAGGTGATTAACAGCAATTCTTATAGTTATACTATTAGGCAAAGCTTCAAAATAAAAGTACACTAAAAAGGCAACAGTGTTCAATCAGAAAAAGCTGCAGACAACAATGTAATAATTTGAATTTCCAGGACTACAATTAAAATCTTCAACTTGTATACACAAATCTAAGTGAACATTTAAGTTGAAATTTATAATTAACTGGTTGATTACTGTGAGTGATGCACTAATGAGCCATAAAATTTAATTATTATAGCAGTTAACTGGAATTTCATTGCATTGAACCTTCAGCAGGCCCCACGAGGTCTATTGGACCCCAACGCATGTTCGATCGGAAGAGGAAGAGACCTCATGGTATCTGCCGAGGGCTACTAAAGTTGGATGTGACATACCAGAGGGTGATTAAAAACATGGATCAAGAAGTTGAAACTAGATACAAATTATCAAGACTGAAATACCAAATAATAAAGTTAAGACCAAAATTTTCAGATCAAAATTTCTGAAGTTTAATGTCTAGTTATTATTACAAAACATTTACCATCAATGGCATATGAACATCATGATTACACTGTGAAGAAATAAACCTATAATAACACAGGGTATATCCATCTCCAAGTTTTTACTGTCTTCTTTTATTTTCTAAAAGAAATAAAGCATGGAGTTCCACTAAACTCCATTTTTTTCATCTTCATTCTCCAAATTGATGGTGTGTGATTGCACAGAATGAAACCTGATGGAGATATGCAAAGTTTTGAACTATGTTAGAAGTTGTACACTTCTACTGAAGAAACTTTGATACCCATCAAAGTATCCAAAAGATGGTAATGAAATGAAGCAGATTTTTCATTGAAGTCAATGCAGCAGTAATTTATCACATTTATTCAATTATTTTCCTTCAACAAAACTTATGACAATAATCAAACAGCAACACTAAAAATATTTTTTTCAAAATTTTAAACTAAATTGTGCAAATAAATTATCCAAACAACAAGGACACAAATCCCTCAATAAATCTTCAGATGGACTAGTAAATTAATTCATTAATTTTATTCTCATAACTAATAACAATCAGTACAGAAATATTTAGCACCTTTATTAAAATCTCAAGACATATTTGGGATTTTTAAGCAATTGTACCTACTTATGTATTTATTATGTACTAACCACTTTAGAAAATAAATATATAGTGCAATTTTCTGTAACACACTATAGAAATTACAGCACAAATATTCACATTAAAGATTATGCAACCATAAAAATTCTATTAACTGAATGGATACATAATTAGATATTACCAAATTGCTAACAGGTTGGAAATTTGAAAAACTCTATCACCAATTTAGAGCTTCAACAACTATTATTCTCAATCATACAAACTTTTAAAGATCTCTACCTCTGATTAATAAAGTGGTAATATTTCTTAACACTTTTCATGAATTTTAAAAGCCATTTAAGGGTAAACTAAGGCACTAACAACTATTATTCTCAATCTTACAAACTTTTAAAAATCTCTACCTCTACTTAACAAAGTGATAATATTTCTCAATACTTTCATGAATTTTAGAAGCCATTTAAGGGTAAACTAAGGCACTAAGTAGTAAAAAATAAGGCAATCCTCACTAACATCCACAAGCCTGCACAGACTGAACTATACAGCACATCACAAGCCCATGGTCCAGGCACTCTAGTTGTGCCATATTATTAACTCAATTTAACTTGGATATTTTAGACCACAAATCTTAAAATGATACTACAATCAGAACAAAAACACATTCAATATATTACATAATGTTGCTTTCCAGGTCTGACATTGTAGTCATGGCATATACATACAACCTTAACATCACCTCAAAGACCTTTCTAACACATGAAAATGTACATCTGATCAGAAAAGTGTAATAAAACAAAACTATATTTTAAATTGGCATTGACCAAATAATAAATATGTGAGTTTCAAGGCTATGGAAATTCAACCAAACTAGCATAGTCCTATAATCATAAGGTGTTCAATTTTATAATTAAAATATTATTGTTATTGGACAATTGGAAAAATTTTATCTTAACACAAAAAATTCAACAATAGAAAAAATTTATTGTAAGACGCTACCTAATAAACATATAATGTTTCTACAATCAGACAAATTAATACTTACAAACTGTGTGAAAAAAAGGAGCCGCTCTATGTCTATCAGTCATCCATTTTGGGGCCATTGCATGATGAACGAGTTCAAGAAGTGAATAACTAACTCGCACGAATAAAAAATAAAATTATTTCAATTCTCAGCGATCCAGAAAATTGAACGGATTAAACTCACATAAGGTTCACACCACATAAACAATGCATTGCAAAAAAGCGGATGAAATTGTAAGATAAGAAAAAGAATGTGCTAGTAGCTCCCTCCCAACAGAACGTAAAGCAGATCGAATAAAGAAGCGCGCTGGTCAACCTGGTAGGGCTATAGCCTCAGGGGACGCACTTCCAAGGTTAGATCAACAAAAAATGACTATTGTCCCTGCGGCAGGCGGCGGTCGCCTGCCGCACCAAGCGCCCTTTTCGAAGAAAACGGGTAACAAGAATTTAGAGTTACCTCAAAAATTCATATTTTTAAAAGTTGACTTTTTACGGTAAGGAAATGAAAATCAAGTTAGACGAAACGGATGTAACAGAGCTCGGCTACCGAAGAGTCCACCATGAGCTAGTGCGCTCGAATTTTTTCCACATTGTCTCTAGAAAACTTTGCACGCTATCGATGGTTAAACGTAATCACCAATAAAAGATTCTTCTTGTAAATCCTAGAGCGAAATGAATGAAAAATCCCATACCTTCTGTGGATTCCTTGAATAAATCGTGGGTGGAGTGATGCACCAAGCTGTAGTAGAGACTGATGTACTTGGCGTCCCCAGACATGTGAAAAAATCGCAGAAAAACTCGCACCGACTCAAAAAGGCCCCTCCCCACACTTTAAATCTGGCCCTGTTACTGCTTTTATTGCAGAGCATACACTATTGCTTCGCTAAAATTTCGCCCTATCAAGAGTGCAGATTCTTTATTTCTTCCTGTTATTTTTTCACATTCCTATTTTTTTGGCTATAGATTTTTATGACATCATTTGTTGCGAGCTGTGAAACTCCGCCCACATCAGGAGCTTGACCAATAAGCGAAGATCACTTACACGATCAATTATTTCCTTTATTTACAACAACAGTTTTACTCATGGCATAGAGTAAAATTAAAAACCGAAGTCGAACTTCTTGTATGACTTCGTCCAATGAAAAAAATGTGTGAGTCAAAATAACACATAGCGTTTCAATAGAAGGTCAAACATCATTACGTTTCTGAACAGTTGCACGACATTGAATTTACGCAAACGTAATATATATCAAAATTGGAATCATTAGGGTTATATACTCACGGTTTAAAAGTAAAACGGTTGAATGAATTATTGATTGAATTCGTTTTGCACCTTCAATGTGGCAACTAAAGTCGTTTTCAAGTTCGAAAAATTTAATGAGAGACATGTGTTAAGTTTACATACAACGTTCTACTTGCAAATTTCATTTTTATCTTAATTTTGTGAAGCATCTTTCAAAGGTAATATTTATGAAAAATGAAATGCATTATTTTGAAGATTCCGCTAAAGAATCTGGCAACAATAGGGTATAAAATGTTTATTCTGTTTAACAAACTAGTTCATACCATAGATATCAATTTTATCAAGGCTTGCATTCATATACAATGACCTAAAAGTTCAAAACGACTAAAAATATTCAAATTAAGAATTCAACTTGAAGTTTTTTGGATGTCTTGAAAGTTTTACATATTTAGTACGCGTAATAATACACTACCGTATTGTACAGGTACAATTTTCTACGTTCTCTCTTTATGTGCTCAGCAATATTTCTCGCGCCAGTATCACCCATGTCGCCGAAGAGGAAGTACACGCAAACTGTTATCTGTCACATAGTGTCATAATGATAGCATAACGTTTCTCAACGGTCCTGCGCCTCGGCGCCACAAGCTTGCAATCATGGCGTAAGTATTAATTGATCACAACTGTTTTAGGTGTAGTTTAATAACTTCATCATTTTCAGTGTAACTTTCACGTGGTAGGCGCATGATGCAATCTCATCGAGTTCAATGGAAACTGTACCCTATCACATCTGGAATACTTTTCCCCTATAAGCCATGCGCATTAAATTGAAGTACAGTTCATTTTAGTATCGCTATGTATAAACTGCTATCTGTTGCAGACTAGTCAGTGCCTATTTTGTTTTTGCGTGTATAGATTCATATATGTATATTACAGTTATGCATGAGTGGTTTTTATTATCGTCTGAAAATCAACCGTAGAAGATTTCCGACGGCACAATTGAGGAATATTAAGAATTTTGGTTTGCGCCTCGCGCGCGCGCATTGCTCCTAAAAATTAGCAAATTGTTTTATTGATAATTTAGAAAAAATTAGCATGCACCTCAAAAAGTAGGGTATTTTTTCCATGAGCTTGTTTAGGGTGTGAGGAAATGATGCCAGTGACGCACCAGATTGAGTTCCACTACGAGTGGCTTAACCCCTTTACTGCCTGAAATAATTTTAGCAGTTCATCCTGCACTGTTTGTGTTAACACGTTGCCTCCGATTGCCTGATTGGTGTAAAACTTCACTTTGTACGCATAGTCACTAGAATGATCTGAAAAAATTACAGAACCTAACCTAAGTGGTACACATACGTACCACTTCGGAGTCAACGTGTTAAAACTAGTAGGCCGATTTGAATAATAATGCAACACTTGACTGAGCATAAACAGAACATGTTTGCTAGACTCTGTTTTTAATTACAGGCGCTCTAAGCATTGCTTTTCACTGTGACGAATTCGTCACAGCCGAGCGTAATGGGTTAAATGCCTCATTTCATGTCTTATCGAATATCATTAATTACTATCCAAATATGAGCAAGTAATACCACATGTGTGTCTTTCCCTGCACAAATTCTGAAGGCAGTTTGAAGTATCGATGAAAATGCAATCAATGGCTTACTGTAAAGTGTTTTTTATTAAAATATTCATGTGCCAGTTGTTCACATTGATCAAGTATGAGAGATGTTTACACATAACTTAAATATTTTATGTTCATTATTGAATTATGCACTAATAAAAGAAATCTAAATTATGATTCCAAAGTATTTTTTTAACTTTTTTATATATTGCTACCATATACAGTTTAGTCATAAGTCATCCTGCTCCTATAAAAAATTTGTAGTTTAATTTTACAGGAAATTATATAAAGTGTATTAATTGCTGTTAAAGTAATATGGTAATAAATATTTCATGAAACCATGCATTAATGAGTTGAAAATGAATGTTCAGAATAGAAAATTAAAAGCAAGTCAGAAAGTTGGCCATAAAGAGATTCATAAACAGTATTTGAACAAGAAAATACTTGAAAAAAGCATTATTGCTAAGGTCATAAAATTGAGTAATCAGAAAATTGTGCAATCCATCCTCCTTTGTCTAGCATCCTAATGCACAAAAAACTACTGACCTAAGCATTTAAGTACTGATTGTCAATTATAGCTAAGATACAATTTTGATTCTTTCTCTGGTAAAGTTTTAGTGTACTTCAAATTTGACAGGCATGTTCCAGTATTAGTTTAACCTTTTCATGCTGACTTTTTTCTTAACTATATAATATATAACTATATGATTAGTCTGGGACATATACTCGTAGTCAACATGAAAAGGTTAGAGTTATCCTAGATTTGATGCTTTGTACTAGTTTATTTCAATCTTGCTATCTGGTGCTGCTACAGTATCTTTCATTCAAAGCAAGGGCATATTGAAAGGAGATATATATGAAGCATTGGATAAAATCAAAAATTATACATCATGAAACAAAAAATATTAATACAGGTTTGTTTCTTGCATTCTTTATTTTACTTCCTACAAATATGGCAGAAAATATAGAATGATATGCACTAATTGACACAAATAAGTAAAAAAAATTTTGAGACCTGCTACAAAACAAACAAAATTATTTCAGTACTTAGGCTGCGCAGAACCAGCTTTCATTTAGTAAGAAATAATACTACTAGTCACAGATAATAAAAATGTATTGTAACTAAAATTTGCTCAATTCACTTGATTCAATAGTAAAAATATTCAAGTAGATTAACAGCATGGATTCACAATTGAGTGTCAAAACTTTGAGGTGAGTGGCTTTGCCTGTTGTTGTTAATTAGGATGTGCAAGTGTATTTTTTTTAGAGTTCAGGGCTGTGGCACATTTTATTTTGCTAGTTGTCAGTTCAAAATCACAATTCAAATATAAATGAGTTTATTTGGAAAAATAATAGTTTTTATTAGTTCATAGATTTTAATTCAGGATATTCTTCTTGAGATATCAAAAAAATCTACATGGAAAACAAATTTCTTGCAACAATTCAATTATTCATAATTTTGAATTGATGAGTTTAGTCATTTTCTTTTCTTCTAATAAAGTGGCAGATGAATTGTACATGTCAATCTCTCTTGAGCTAACAGCAATCAAGATGCATTGTTCATGTTAACCCTTTAGCGACGAAAAGGACCATACGGTCCTCATTTACGGTCTTTGGGAGAATTGTTCTAATAATTAAACAGTGAGCAATATGAGGTTGCTACTAGGTTTGAACGCGGCGGCATGTTACAGCGTCGTTCTTTTGGCTGCCTGGCTCTCAGCGTGCTTCATTGCATCAGTGTACAGACGGTCTTTGTGAGCTTAAACGTAGAAATTAGAAAAAGAAATTCGTCGCTAAAGGGCCATTACATAGCATTTGTAGGCATCAACTGAAGTCCTTAATTTGTATTCATTATGCATTGCATTGTCATTAAATTATGGTTACCAATTTTTGAAGAGATTTTTTCAACTTCTTGCTATGGATGAGTCAGCTAGTATAATTGATCATTATTTTATTTTATTGGTGCAAGTTTCCTCATCCAAAATACAAATGTTGTCTTCATCTGTCAGGTTACCAATGAAGTAATTTCATTTGTACTAGTTTTGAAATTTTAAGGCAATCAGTTTATAACTGAAATGTTGTGAAATTTCATTATAAGCACCATGTTTGAACCACATATTAGATGAACTCAACAGACTGAAGTAGATAAGGGTAAGGTAACTGGAATGTATTGGGATCATTGAGTTATAAATGAAGCTTGTGGAATGAACTTTGAGACAAAATAAAGGAGACCAAGTTGATGTGAAGTTGATTTCATATTAATTGCAATTGTTTTTCGTTGTTTACAGGTTCTCTCTTACCTCATCCTCGGTAAGCCCTCACGGCCCTCCTACCACCATCACCAGATTACACCTTACGTTCTCTCGATCAAGTCGTGACGATCACAATGGACATGACCAGCCTGGAGAAGCTCATGGAGCCTCTGCAGGAGCCGGACTTGGCTCAAGCACGGCTTGACCTGCCATCCTGGCTGCTAGAAGATGAGGCCCAGCTGGGTTTTGGCCATGGGGCCAAAGAGATGCATTCCCTCTCCCCTGGGGTTGTTGGACACGCTTCTCCTCCATTCATCACCTCTGGTCAGTCTGTGTATATTGGAGCTTCATGCAAAATTTTACCTGGCAACTCTAGAATTGTTTAAAATCGTTTGAATAATGAGTTAGAGTTGTTTTCCTGCATGAAATTGTGAAAAAGTTCAACAAAGTTCTTGTGTTGTGGAAATTACTTATTCAAATAATGTATATGTATTGTAAAATTGTCAGTGCCTAATATAGACACCTGTACACTTTTCCGTATGTCAATTCATTTGTCAGTTAAATTATCTCGCTGATTTTCTTTAAATACATTGAAAATTTTTTGAAAATTACTAATTTAATTCGCCATTGCTTTGTATCGACATAACGTGATGTTTGTGTGAGCTAAGAGCTTTTTCCTCTGAGTGTATTTAACCGAAACCTGCTAACCTTCTTAGCTTGAGAGGACAAAGGAAAGTTTGTGTGTCCCGTATCGATTGAGTTTCTAGTTTCCGTACACACTTCATTATTGAATTATGGACTTATATTATGATTAATTTTCAGATATTTCGGATCTGGACATTTACGATCAAATTGATTGGGACAAACCCTTGTCCTTGGAAGATTACTTCCCGCAAGACCTGAAAGAGCAACTGAAGGACTTACCAGCAGCTGATGCAACCAAGATCAATCCCGTGAAACCAGATCGGCCAGAACACGGATATGCGACTCCAGTACCTGAGCTCAGCGTCCAGCACTTGGGATCAGGAGAGCTGCCCTCGCCTGAAGTTTTCCTTCAGTGGAGTGGAGGAATTCCTGCCTTCGTGCCTCCAGACAAATCGGACTCGGACGATATCGAGTTGATCAATGCGTCTCCTCAAGTTATTTCGGTTCCTATCAGTGATGCAATTCCGGTACCACCTTCAGTCGTTGAACCTGATTATTCACATCCATCTAAATCAGAGACTCCTATGGTCATTATAAAGAGAATTCCTACAACTGCATTCAGTCAGACTAACGAACCTCAAAAGATTGTCATCAATTTAAAACGCGTGTCTGTGTTTCCTAAAAGCTCTACTCCAGCTCCCAATGCTCGTCCAAGTTACGATAACTTAACTGCTGTTGAATCTTCTCATGTTAATGCTGCTAACAGCTGGACTGGTGCACATCACTTGCAGGCACCAACCCTAAAGGATGTTCTGTCGAGAAATGATGCTGAAGATCATCTTCTAGATCTACTGAAACCAGTTCCATTGGAAGAGCCTGTATCACCTAGTATCTCAATTGGTGAAGATCAAAGCTACGTTGTAGGGTCTGTGGAAAGCGCCTCAGCTAATCATGATTACATTTCATTAATGTCGCCTGTAGCTGAGTCAGTAAGTACTGATATGACTTACGAGGAGCTCACGGATGACAGCGAGGTGTTTCTCTTGTCCCCCGAGAGCTGCAGTAGTGAACAAATCTTGTCACCGCCTCACATTACCTCTCCATTCAAAGCTGTCAAGTCTTCTGGCCGTAAACCTCGCGCATCACCTTATTCACCCATGGAAAAGAAGCTACGTAAGAAAGAACAGAACAAACGCGCAGCCCTACGGTACAGACATAAGAAAAAAGAAGAGGAAGACACCATTCTTTCGTTGCTGCAGACAGAAGAAGCGCGGCAAAAAGATTTGAAAGAAAAATACTATTCACTGCAGATGGAGGTTCGGTTGCTGAAAAATCTCATGAAGGAAGTTGCTGCTAAAAAGAAAATTGGTTATTAAGTTTCAAATAGAATATTAACGTTTACTCCAGTTCAGAGGGAATGCATATTTTTGGCCCGAGTTCGGCCTTTAAGTTTGTCTTTAGTACAAGTATTTAGGCACAGAATACATTCTAGGGAGCGGTGGGCCTTAGTTTTCGGGTCTCTCGTCATCATGATGGTTGTTAGACCGGAAGCACTAGGCGGGAGCACCTGTCGTGGGTGACTCCGCTCCAGTTTACACTAGTTTTTAGTTGACTTTAGTCTTTCTATTTGTATCGGTAATCTCACTTTTTTCGAGGTTTAATTCTTAGTTTTTAGATGTTCATAGTAAATATCTGAACCGTCGACTTAATTGATGTTCAATTGGTTGGATAAAATTTTAATGGTTGTAAATTGTGTTGTCGATATGTAATTGGTAAAGTAATTGGAAGTAAAATCCCGAGTTTTTTCACCTGATCCTTTCACGTAGTAATCGCCGTGGCCTCGAAATGCTTGCAAGAATCCGACTACTGACTACTCGGCTGTAACTGCCATGCGTTGTCTACTTCAGTGAAAGTTCGAGGTCATGAGAAAAACTTGATTGTACAGTTTTCTGAATTTTTGGCGAGACCGTGACATCGAGGATACAGATCCTTCATTGGAGTGTTCTGTCATTGACCTATTTTGCATCAGAGCAATTTTGAGTGAGATCCTGCTGGGCAGTCAATGCTTGTTTGTGTGTGCCACGTCATGACAATGTTATCGAACAGTCGTTCACGTACTAGAAAAATGAGGTACAAGACTTATTCTCGCTTTTAAAAAAAAATTAACCCCTTTAACTGTACAGGCATCGTGCATTATTCGGTTTCTTCAAACGACCGCCATACCTACTACAGAATATTTGCTTAACATTGATAAAGAAATAGCTCAGTGTAGGGTTTAAAGAGCTCACTGATTAGGATTACATTAAACGTATCTTGGCATGAGTCACTTCGTGGGAGACTTCGTTCCCGACAGGAATAATCTGATAGTGCAGATCTTTATGAGTAATTTAATGAAACTGCATTTCTCCGTTGGCATCGTGATCAACCTGCATGCTCCGCTATGAGCTCGCATCTTTACTTATGGCGATTGCTAATAATTATATAAATAAAGTGTCATTCCCGTGCTTAAGTCAAGCATAAGCTCACCATTTATACCTAACATCTTTTTGCAGTTCTTTCAACGTCGCTGTCAATTAAATCATTGAATTTACATATATGTGTAGTGAATACACCGTCCATCAGATAGCAACAATTAATCCAAGCTTTGCATTTTATTTATTTTTTAGCCATAGTTCGACAAAAGGTCGAGATAAAACTGCAAACTTGAAATCTAAACCGAACCGAGTCCTGTAGGCTATAAACATTTTTGAAAGGCCAAGAGATGTCAAAATAATACTTTAATCGTGGAAACCTGAATCGTAAAATATCGGTGATTGAAACAAATTCAGTGTTAGAGGACATTTTGAAATGCGTCACATTATATTAATTTTTTTCACTTTTGTAGCAAATCTGAAATGAATTCGAGAGAACAGAAGTCAATATAACGATCCTGTATAGTAAGTCCTGTATAAGTCAATATAACGATGTATCCCTAGAACAAAGAAGACTGCGAGGACAACTTATTGAGACCTTTAAGTATCTCAATGACCTCAACAATGTTACCCTGGAAGGGCTCTTCGAAAGAGACGGTAACGTAAGAACCAGAAATAACGGTCAAAAACTATTCCTGAGAAACTTCAAGACATCTCAAGCTATGAACTTTTTTCCCGTTAAAATTGCCGCAACTTGGAACCAGCTGCAAGAAAACATAGTTTCTGCTGGCACTGTGAACACATTCAAAAATCGTCTCGATAAATTTTGGATTACGAACCCCCCCAGTACTACATCCTACTAACTATGTCCCTAACTCCTTAAGGTTAATGTATGATTGAGATAAATGCCCGTGACATAAACGCCTGTGCGTGAGTGATGTGTGCACACGACTAAATTGACTTACGTGGTTAAGGTGTACGTGCATGACTGATGGATTTACTTTAGACGGCATGGGGCTTCGGTATTGAACCAAGAATGGGCCAAACGGCTCGTTCCTATTGCCTTATTCTATTCTATTCCTGCCATCCATTTACTCCACTATTAGGCAGCCAGAAATTTCAGATAACTGATGATTTCACAGAATAGCGAGCCTAAAGTCAGCGCCACCGTTGTACAGTAACGCACTTGAAACACGTTAGGAAATATTTTGTATTTTATATTCTTGACAGCGGTTCAACAAAACAGCATCGCTTGAAAATTAGAATGCTACTTCCTCTCCACATGCAAGACGCCCGTTACTAACCTACTACACAGATGAGCAAACAACAACGTCATTACGATGTTAGTATTATTCACTTTTGATCTATTAAACAATGCAAAATGAAAGAAGCACCGCTCTACACTACTTTACAACAGAAGAGTAAACATCGAGGAAAATTATCGCTTTCTCCAGGTGTACTTAGCACGTGCTCCCTTCTGGCCGGGCTTTTTCCTCTCGTGGCGCCGCACGTCCTGCGTTAGTAGTCCCACTGCAAGCGAAAACATCATCGCATTAAACACGTACATACAGGATGCAGCAACATAACCACCTTTTTTTAAAGCAAAACGCTTTGAGAAAAGGAAGTGATGTTGCCGCACCCAGTGTAACCGTTTCATATCGAAAAAATACAACAGTTCAAAAGATATCGACGTTGTCCATACTTGCGTTACATGATGAATCAACAAATTATTTATTGTCCTCTCCCGCCCTAGCTGTACGAACCAGGCTTCTCATGATACTATTTTACTGTGGTTTATCCACTGCCAATTGCGAAGCATTCCGGCAAGTGTTGTAGTATCGACTTATTCATCCAGAGAAACGCGTAATACTTTGAATTTCATTTCTCAAAAACTCTTACCATCCTTTTGTGAAACAAATCAAACAGGCTAGTTTCTCTTGCGACTTCTTAATATGGAAAAGCTGTACTGCGGACTCAGCAAATACTCACGACTACTGACAATGTTGTTGTTTCACACTTGGTTAAATCACTGCAGTGCAACCAAAGAGAACATCAGTTCTATGATGTAGATCCTTTATGGAAACCTACAACTCGCAGACAGACGAAATAATGAGTATTATCAGTGTACATAGGCCAATAGATAAGAAATGGTCTGCTTGCATAATTTTTAAAGTAGTAAATTAAGAATAAAGCAGATTGTAGTTCTCTACACACTATACATACATGAAATTTGACCAACATTCACAAATAACGGAAAAATATGAGATAGTAGCGCGCCACAGAAGAGGTCATAATTTTACTTAAAGTGACGTTCATTATTATACGATCATGATACCATCCCAAATTTAATTATCTGGTATAAATATAGATATTTCGGAGCAGTTTTTTAAAAATTAATCCACACTCTCAGATCAGTCCTTTAAATTCCTAAGTAAATCAAAATTATGCGTTCAGAAAAGCAAGAGAAAGTTTCAAGTAACTATACCATACACCATTCCATTAAAAAAGGGATACCGTACTAGTGTCAGAAACCGTTATTTTTTACTCGCTCACGTTATTTAACATGAGCCCACTGAGCAATGGAGACAACATTTCGAAGTCAGAATTTGAGGAATCTCGTTGACTTAATTCCAGTCCGTCAACCCATAAAAGAGGTTGACATCAACACAGCCATTCATTCGGATTCACGGCACAACACATCTCAACAGTATACTTCGGTCCATTTCCCTTTCAATATCGGCCTCCACTCTTGTAATATTTTTATTTTTTTAAGCATATCGTACTCTTTCATCACGCCCTTTTATTTCCCACCATTGCAAACTCAATCGTCAATATCTTGTACTCAGTTGAAGCTGTCAGCTATTCAACACCCACCGAAAGTTGTGTTCATCGTAATTATTTACAGCCAAATACTCCAAATACTCCAACACTTGAAGCAAAAATCTATCACTCACCCTTCTCACAAGATACAATATTCAAACAGTGACACGGTTTCAGAAATCAGCAGCCTTATCTGTCGCATGGATACCAAATCCTTTTACAGACCATCGCTGGAAGCACGATTACCAGTCTTAAGATGTGAGCTGTAAGAATTTAAAGCTAATTGTATATATCATGTATACTTCGAGAGAATAAAATGTATTTATTTTTTCAAAAACCTTTCACATGGTTCCCACCAGTATCGCATGTCTACAACGTTACCATAGATCAATAAATTGATGAAGACTCAAAGACCAATGTTTCTCAAAGTCGTCCGTACACCATGATAATTAAAGAAGTTTATACAAATTCTGGTTTTCATGCATTGACATTGATTCTCACACAGAAAACGTCTACAGAGCATTTACTATCTATGAGTCTAAGAAAAAAAACGTCATCTTAAGATTACGTTGAGACGTCGCTCAGAAAATGTGCTCGTCACTGGCATCGTAAAGCCTGTCCGTTATCACTTCCCATGAGTTATCACTTGTTCGCGTATGCATCATGGCGGGAAGCAGATAAAGCGCTTATCGCAGGCCCCGTGTCTGGCACCGTAATTCATTAAGTAGAACACAAGTCAAAAGAATATCCGATTGACAAACGTAGCAGAACACATTGAAAATGAGCTCAAGGTATTTTAATGCATTACAAAAAATGAAAAAGCACATCTGATCAATCAATGAATACACTAGCGATTTCTGTATTTTTACGGTAAAAAATACGATTTTTCCCCTATAAAATATTGCTAAAAATCATCCTGCGTCCTACAAAGCAAAGTTAAGTGACGTGATTTACAGTTCATAGTGTGAAACGAGTGTCAGATTACCAGATATGTCCAGTTCTAAACTCTTGAAACTAAAACAAGTCCAGTGTTCCAATGCTGCGTTCAAAACTTCAAGAGTTGGACTATTTATGTAGTTGGATTTCTGAGATATTATGAAATAAAATTTTTTTTACCTTCCTTATTCATTATATTACTGGTCAATTGAGCCAAAACAATATCATTAACGTAGACATTCAAAGAATAATATTATATACTACGCTCGCAGAAGCACAGACTGGCAATTTTTTCTCAATTTCATGTACAGTTCAAAAGATTCGTCCGGCTCCTATGAGGAATTATGGCATCAAGTTGATAAAATTAGGGATAGTGGGTAGAGAGAGCAATGAAGAATCACACAGGGATTTTTTAGTAACAGAGACGTACGTGGTGAAAAGAATGTCTTAGATCCAGTGAGCTCATATCGCATAAAAAAATAAAAAACCTGAGCGACTACATTCGTGAGCGAGGCAGTCTAAGAGAGAGGAAAATACAAGTAAGAGATACCGTAACATGAAGCTGAACTTCCAAGAAAGTTTCACGAGACCAGCAAAATCTGACACTAAAGCAACTTTCGAAGAGTGTCAAGGCCCAAGGAATTTTGAAAAAGACAGATTCAGTAGGTAAATTGCGCTATTTATCGCTGTCCTCCTCCAAAGAGAAAAACGTTATATAATATAAAAATATTCATCAAATATAAGAAGAGAGCGAAAGAAATTAAAAGATCCCGAGGACCGTTTAGCTAGAGAATACACTGAGATAAAGCTTAAAGCAGGCGCATTTGCTACCAGACAAGTATGGTGAGCAAAGTAAGACCGGAACAGAGTATTGTTCCATGTCACTGAGTGTCTGCAGTTCGTATCGCCAAGATTAGATAAGGGTGATGCAAGAGAACCTAGACTCTCCTCAACTGGCTAACGATTGCTATAGGCAGACATTTAAAATATAGAACAAACAATACAGCATAGGTCCTCTAAGTCCCAGAAGATAAAACGTGTATGCAATTACGTATTTATTAAAACGAAAAAATTATATCATACAATACTCTACAAAGAAGGTGTGCTAAAAAAAATTATCCTTTCTGCTTGGCAATGATGATAACGAAAAGACTCATGAAAGATTTAAATGTTTGTTCCTAACCCTTAAGTTTATGGCGGAACTTGTGTGACTCAAATAGGGCAATTCATTATAGTTCTATAGTTTAATACGAACAAGATAAGCTAATTTCGTAATACTAACGGACTAGCAGCACTGATACATCGTATTTTCAAAATACCTTAGCCAATATTAACAGCCTGCATGGAAGGCGTTCGAATCTAACAATATCAAAACGGAACAAAAAATATTTTTTTCAAACGAAGAAACAAAATTCGACTGGAAATCTCAGTACTCAATTCTGAATTTTCTATGATTCGGACATAGCTGCAGCGGAGAATGCGTGGAGTGAAATAATCGAACCAATGAAAGGTAGGAAGTCAGGTTTATGTTACATTTACTGTGATTGTACAGTTAAGTTTTTGCTACCAACTCCTTGGAAATAAAGTTCAGATTTAAAACTTTGCCGCGTGATGTGAAGAATGTCAAACTCTACATAGATGTTCATTGTGTCGAATATACCGATGGAAATGATCTTAAATTTGTTTGTGAACGTGTAGATTATTCATTTACTATCCTAAGTATTACTCTACCATATTGTGAATTCTTCCTGTCGCTCATAGTGGTGGGGGTCCGCCAAAAGGAATTAGTGAGATGAGCTGTTCTGTCTTCTGGGATATCAAAGCGAAGGCATTGTTGAGAGTGGGAAATACTACATACGACATACCTGTGCATAGTATGAGTGGTGGTGGACCAGTGATTGTGCCAATTCTAACGGATTACCGTCTGTGTTAATTTCATTTCCATGCTTAGTAGCAAAGACTTCAAAATCGTATTCTATAACGTCTCGGCTGGGTTCAATCAATTTTTTTTCGATGTATGTACCTAGTTATAAATTATCGAGTTGAAAGTGATAGTGTACATCAGAACTAACTTATTTGACGGATAACTAGCACTGTTTGAGATCTTTCGTACGTCTTTAAAGTAATACAGTACGTGATAGGAGTTCTACCAAACTCGTTATGACAAGGTCTCATTGGTCTCAACTCTTTTTTTATATTCTGTACACAGGATTTTTGACTAATATTTTCTAATTGGTCATGAAAATTTGTATTGATCAAGTTATTTGTGAATCTGGTGATAATCAAAATATCATTAGAGATGGTAGATCATGGTTTTCGGTAATTTTCCAAGTGGTGACAGAGAACAAAGTTAGCCGTAACGCTCAGGCATTTTATTGTGAGGTTAAAGTTTAGAAAAACGGCCGAGAGAAGCTTTGGTGAAAAGATGAAATGTTGGGAAATCAGTGTCTGAATCCAATGCTAACTGCCACGCAGTGAGATTTTACTATGGGAAGTGCAAATGATCAATTTATTTCGCAGCTTATGACATAAATTTAACTAGATCATAGACAATGATGAATATAATCTATTTATGGCTTTAATAGACCATGAGAAGACATATGAGCGAGTTTATGGAGATAATGTGGAAGCTCTTTTTTATGAGGTTGAAGGCTGCTGCATGAAGTGCTGGGATATGAAAAACAGATTAGTAGAGCGCACGTTAAAATTGGAAATTAGGATTGGTTTAAATCACGCGGGATAGAAAGACAGGATTGTCTCGGTAAAGTCCTATGTCAATACTAAATTTTTTGATGAAAGTCGTGAACTCTGATAAGTGGATGCAACATGTGCGTTGCGTAAGCTATTAACGCATTATATAGCAAGAGTCTGGCACGCAGGAGACACTAACGAGATAATGACTAAATTTGCACCCAATAGAAAGAGATAATGAGGGTTGATGTGAGTACCAGAACAGTGATGAGGTGCTCTAGGAATAAGAGCGATGAATAGATGGATGGGTGGACGCAAGCTAAAATGGTGAAATGATGAAAGGCAGGAGATCGTTAGAAAACTAAGCGTCATGTATAGGACACAGAATACGAATAAAAAAGAAAGAGGGGCATAAGTGCAAAAGAAATGCAAAGCCTGAACAGTTTTGTAAGGAGTACCGAAGTACTGATTAAGCATGAGCACAAAATTAAATTTAATCGAGTGTGATTGTGCAGATCACTTACAATGGTGCAGAGGTTTAGGGACCGCGAGTCGTAGAAAGAAAAAATTAAAAATATCATACGGTTTCATCGAATAAGAAATGAGGAGCCGTTACGAAGGGCAGGTGTGCTGTACGAGTTATTTTATAAGATAATTTGCAAACTATCAAGGTAGTGCGGATATACACAATGAACAAGCTAGTAGAGATCTGCTAAACAGTGATGAAGTCAGAAATAGAAGGAAAATATGCTAGAGGCCCCGACGTGGTGCACATGCATAGCGAGAGGAGCACTGGGGAAGAAATATGCATCTACAGTTAAACCTCGATCTAACGGACCACGATGCTACGGATTTCGAATGTAACGTTATGTTCCCGCACCCTGTATTGTATTCACAAATCTTCAAATTGATATAAAATTGGAAAAAAGTTTATACACAATGCAAAATTATGCTCGAGTTAACGGTCTAATAGGGGGAAAGTCTGTCCGTTAAATCGAGGTTCAACTGTACATAGATTCCAACACGTGCGCTACGCAGAGAAAGGCATACTTTTTACCACTACATAATTTTAAATTCTGGCCTAGCAAACTGCCTTCGCTTTTGAGTACTGAGGCGAGAGTGAAATACCTGTTCAAGTCACGAGATTTACAAACGAGAGCTGCCAGACTCGGTAACAAAACCTTACCTGCTTATCCAGTGAGCTAAAAGAGGCTTAATGTGCTTTAGTAGTAGCTAGAGTGTTCTGCCTCATCATCGGCCACGCTCCTCATGAAAGTGATAAAGGTTGTTTACCATTATTACTCATAGTAAAACAATAAATTGTTAAAACATAAAAGGCACTAACCAAGTCTCATCTTCTCTCTAGTGAGAGGGTCGACGAAGGCAGAGAGTGCCTGAGAGAGAGCGTAACGTATAGCGCAGGCCTGGCCAGTGGTTCCTCCAATCTCCACGGTGCAAAACACGTCCACTTTATCCAGCAGCTCACACACTTGCAACGGCAGCAGCACCTGCACACAACAAACATTTACATGAAATTTAGTGTTCAAGTATGCGTACACTTGGGCCGGCTCCAATAGTCCAATACACACACACCTATTGACATGTCATCCAACCACGTCAGCGAAAGAGAACCGCAGGAGTCGTGGGAGAAAACGCCCTCAAGAATATACTTTACGCGAAGAAAGTAAATTCAAAATACTAAACGAGAGTTTCATTAGTAGAATGAAGGCAACAAGTTGTGACGCATTAGTCGTTAGTCGAATCTTAAAACAATCACCGACACACGACTTAAGAAGTATAATATAATAGTATAGTCTTCAAATCTTTGCTGTACAGAGTACCTACACGTTACTAAAATATGTACAATGATTTTTTTCCTCCTTATCATACTGTTATCAAATTTTTAAGTACAAGTTATCGTATGTCGAGCAGGTCGAAAATCGGACGGTACAGCGTCACCTAATTTGTTTTACTCAATAAAATTGGTCAAATTTTATCAGACTATTTTTAACAAAACTAGATAAATGCAATAAAGTCCAATTTCTTTGCCATAACATAAACAAGAGTTTTATTTGTTCCTTGATGGTGTTTATTCAACATTCAATTTTTCGAAGATATTTATCGCCAGAAAAAATTGAAAAAACACTCACAGTTCTCAATGGCTTTGATAGCATTTATATATTCTATAAGTGATTTCAGTTCTTCATTCAGAAACAGAACAAATATATTTGGACATCAAGTTTTCTCTATGAATAACAGCGCACAAGAAGCAATTTTAGAATCTCATCCTGCATCAATTTTAAGCTGCCATTTTCCTTGACACTATTGCAGAAATACTATTTGCGGTACAAATCAATTTCCATTAGTATGTTGTTAAGATCAAAATAGTAATTTAACTCATGTATATTATTAGTAACAGTGGTGCTCTTTAACGATTCTGCAGTCAATTCCCCTTGATTAATATATTGTAAGAAGGTTGGGAATAATGCATCACTGTCCCTCACAGTTGATTCACCCACTTTCAATGCAAATTTCCATGAATTAAAATTTTCAACAACTTGGGTTACAATAGCATCACTCACTTCATTGTTTTCTGTTAACAATATTGTTACCGCGTTGTATGTTCTTTACTTCTCCGTGATCTTTTTAAGCAGCATTGGCGCAACCTCGTCTGAGTTTCGCACGCGTGAAGAACTTCTTCAATTTTTGGTGCCTTCATCAGTCAATTAACTCATTTAATTAAAAGTTATTTGACGGTTATAATGGTTGTGACACACTGCATAAGTAACAAGTATATACCCAATTACATAACCACGCACCCAAGAACTTCCATACCGTAAATGCTGTACGTACACCGAATGTATTACACGCAATTATCTATCCAAATCTATGTAACACACACACACTTGCAGTAATACCTTCTTCTTCACTGGTTTCTTTCAGATGTAATATATTCCTCATGGTTTTCATTTCAAGATCATCCTCTAGTTGCTGCGCAGTTATTGTCATGTGCCGCTATATAGAAAGAAAGTCATGCGTCGTTGTCATAGAACATATGCTGACTGTAAACAGACCAAGCTGAAATCGTCCTCCAAGCTACATCGAGACTGAATATTGTATCCGAACAACTATACTATGCGCTTTTCAATTGATAAACCAGTTCAAATACAATGGTGGAGGTATAAAAGAAGCGAACGTGAAACGTACAGGAGTAAGTACATTAATATCGAAGTAATATTCATAAGTACCACAAATATTTTATCATATAATTAGTATGTTATTGACATCACTCATTGCGTAAATGTACCCATAAGACCTGTTAAAAAATATGATTAACTGTATTGACACGAAACTGATCCTTCCCTAATGTCAGGAAGACTTCGCAGCTCCAGGTACATTTCGCAGTTAACGTTTTCTACATGAAGTCTTCCTAGTCGTGGGCTTTCATTCTCGGGCAGACTAGGCATGGGACTTGGGTATCAACCAAGAATGGACCAAACGGCTCGTTTCTATGGCCTTATTCTATTCTAAAATAGTAACATAACATCGCTAGGAAAAACGTACCTCCGTACAAGAAAAATTCCCAATGAACAAATCATTGCCAAATTACCCTTTAAGAATTACATTATTTCCCAAGAGGCGCGTACGCCAAACGGTATGAACCACTGCCTTTGGACAAAACATTGTTATGAAATAGACAAACGATCACGGTGGATGCGTCAAAGGTCTAAGCTTTAATAAATTAAACACAAATCTTATCAGGGTTCAGTTTACACCTTATAAATGATTAGATTCAGGAAATAACTTTCAATAAGGAGCTGATAAAGCTCCCTGCACTAGGACCAGCACCATAAAGCAAACACAGATGACACATGTCTGGCAGTGCACACAGCAGCTGAACTGACCTGCTCGCGCTCTTGAAGATATTTGAAATACAGGAGACTGGAACCATTGATGTTGATGAGACCAGTGCCGCCCTCCAACACTTTCACCAAAGCCTTGCTCGTCTTCCGAGTGCCCTGAGCTATCGCAAAACGTCGGCCGTTCTCGTCCGTTTGTATCTGGTGACATAACACACAATTATTATCAAACGAGATACTATGAAGCTCATAGGATGTGAAAAAATAATGTACTTCTGCATTTTTATTCCAACAAGAAATTGTGCAAGGTAATAAATGTGAACCCATAAGAAAGAGCAATCTTCTTTTATTGCTGGTCTCGAACGGTCGCAGACATGGAACACTTCCAGAATGGACAGTATAAAATAGAGCCCGTTGCAAACTCATTTAAAAAATATTCAAATAAATCGGGTATGTCCCTTCGTTTCCAGGAATGAACAACTGCTTATGCACATCATAAAATTAAATAAGATCCAATCCAACACAGACAGATTCTCTAAACGAAATAATTCGAATTATGGTAGCCTTTGATCTGTGAATTGAAAATACATATCTTGCAGCTACACTTAGTTCAAAAAATGTAATTCCACCAAAAGATTCAATGACATGAACATACGACATACCTAGAAAACCATTACCATATAAATGTCGGGCTTGACGGTGAAACCTAAAAGCCGTTACGAGCAAAAAACGAGGATTGAATTGAAAATCTTTGAGCAAAGAAGTGAACAGAAAATTGCAGCAAAATTCCGAGAGTAATAATACTAATAACTGAACAAGCCTCATGAATAACTTTGCATAGCATGAAAATAGCGAAAACACTGAACTCAATAAAAAAAAACAATTACAGAATGTTCTACCAAAAGTTGACCGTTTTCCTAAAGAATTATAAAAGTCCCACATTCCCGTAAATTAACCTTTTCAACATTTACAGACCCCGTGCCATACGTGTTATGTTCGTGTGCATCGAGTTTTTGTTCATCAATAAAGACTTCACCACCAACAACAATTAATGTAACCAAAAATATATCGAACTCTTTTTGTGTATCCAACAACAGGACAATAGAACGTGACTCCTAAAACAGCCCTCCTCCTGATACGGAAACAATATATTGAATTCACTACAATATCTAGTAAACCTATCTGCGGTAAAAACAAATCACTTCGTACCAAATACAGAATTAAAGCGGTGTTTATCGAGTAAGAGAAATCATGTATGGCTGTAAGGAAAACTGTAAATGGTTTTATTTCCTTATCATCAGAGCACTGGATTCTAAAACAAGATTTACTACGCATCAATATAAGAAAAATTCTAGACTAACAATTCAAACTAGAGGACGGCGCCAAGCAAGCCACTCACAAGAACAAGACTTCACAATAAAAGTCTTCATTCGTGAAGTAGGTAGACAACCCAGTGACCTTGCTCTCCTTCAGGAGCTCCGGCACCTGATGAGCTCACCTCAGGAATAACAATGGCCTCGTGTACCAGGTGGATGGGTTCCCTAAACTGCATGATGAAGTCCTTGGCAAGGAAGGCGTACCGGTGCTGGCACAGGCGCTCCAGCGACAGAATTAACTTCTCAAACTGCACGGGCATGGTTAAGGTAAACCCAATCAAGCCAGCCGATGTACATTAAAAATAAGTACCAGTATTCGTAATACTATCACACTTGACACAAAACCCGTTGTCAGGAGCGCTCCAAATAACCTAATATTTGAATAACTACCTGTTAGCGTATCCAGATAATTATAAAATACTATAATTTACAATATCTAGGGACTCCCAGTTTGCCGAGGTAACGGAAAAAAGGACTTTTCCCACGTACCAGTAACTTCCATCCCAGTCACAGCTCTAACAATCCTCAAACGAAGGATGCCCCTCATGCCAGCTGGCAGCTCTGACGGTCCTCAGTGTCTTAAAAAATCCTATTCTGCCTTGCACCTCATAACTGCATTAAAGAATTGCTGGCCCCATGCGTTTCTTTTTTAATTCGATTTTCAATGACCATTCCATCAATCTCAGTCACTTGGTGCCGCCCAAACTTCACAATAATTCTCGGTCTACCGTTAAAACATCAGCTATCACTGACTACGTTCTCAACCAGATGCTGCTGGTTTATTCTCTTAATATAGACAAATTACCTTTGCACTTACAATCCAATTAAAACAAAACGTTCCCAATACTAATGGGTGAAACTATTTTCTATGTACCAAATAACACATATAAAGCCAGGAGATTACAGCTATAAAGATTTTAGTGTCATTATCACCTAAAAAGATGCCACTATAGACAAAGAAAATGCATGGTGGTGAAACTGCTGAAGTATAAAACGTGGTGCTAAACTGTGACGCGGCGTTCGCATGTGTGATTAGTAGACAGGGCCAAATTATGGCAATACAGGTCACTTGAGACCTTATTCTGTATTAATTGACGAGTAAAACCCTCATAGTACATGTGTTGAAAAATTTTGAGTTACATTCCATGTATTGCACAATTAAGAAGGTAGCCTAGCATGGTCAATTCACAAACTTAATATTAAGCTCCATGTTACGCTCCCCACTGCCACGTCCCACTCTAGTTTCCTCAAGCACTCACCATCCAGTCATGTAGTTTCTCCAACAACTTGCCTTCCAGCTCCTCCTTCGTCATCCACCGTGAGCCCTCCAGTACACTGCACACCCAACGTGATTCATTAACGCAAATACATGGGGCGATAACAACAATCCCAAGAGGTGGTGAACGACAAATTAAAACTAATGACCTTCTACACCGACTACCACATTAGAGAAGTTAAGCCATAACGTACGACTCTCTTTGCTCCCTGTCTAGGTCTGGCACATACCAGGAAAAAGCAAGTTTTCTATTTCAGGGATAAACTGAAAGTAATCACAGTAGACACAATTCATTTAATAGATCGACACCTAAATTTTCTAATGATATGTATGAAGCAATCGTGTCCATAATACAAAATCTTTCACAATAGCCTTTATTTATAACGAATTTCATGTTTGAAACCCCTTCACGCACTCACTGGTTAGGGATGTAATGTTCTTTATTTCCTGCTATCCATTATCTTTCATTATCGGCATTCTCTGATAAGAGGTAAAATAGTATCTTCCATTTTATGAACATAATAAAGGGGTAGTATACTATGCAGAAGCAAAAAAGTTGAAGAAAATTTTTTTATGCAATAAAAGTAATATTTTACTAACGATATTGCAGTTTCCCCCAGTCTATACCTATTCGCATCTCCTCTGTTACTCGTCTATTCATAATGTAAAGCTATAGAATAATGAACTTTACTTTATTAAAACTTGTCTGTAAACTATTCCACTGCAGAGTAACTGAATGCGTTACCAGCCCAGACTATAAACTATATGATACCAGTCAGAACTTTAAACCTCATGTTATACTAGTCAGGACTGTAAACCATAGGTTATACTAGTCAAGACTGTAAACCATAGGTTATACTAGTCAGGACTGTAAACCTTAAGTTATACCAGTCAAGACTGTTAGTCAAGAGTGTGACCAAAACTACTAGTCACCAGTGGTATGAGTCAAAATTAAGTGACTGAAAAGGAGTACCACACACCAGTTAATCAGCAGAGTAGCTCATAACGTGAACAAATAATTGTGTCGTCATGGATTATTAAAGAGAATGCAGAGCTCCCACTTATATCCCACTTCATCCCTTCCCCTCTTCCGTCCATCACGGTGACAACAACTTTCAAAACACTTTGTTCGAACTTTGACCTTTTGTTACATTATTTTGCACAGAGCTTTGTAACAGCTTGTAGGACTGATGGTAAATTGATTTATTTAATTAAAGCCTTCAGCTTATCCTTGTTCACAAGACGTTAAACATTTGTAGACTCCATCAAACTCCTGTAACAAGCGTTATAAAAAACATGCTCATGAAATAGCCAACTAATCCAGCATTCTAAGCATGCAATATATTTTGGCCCTCTCTAATTAATTCCTTTTAGAGATATTTCCAGGACTTCATCATTCACTTCCTTATTACACCACCTGGCCAACACCTGGCACAATCATGAGCAGATGTACATTCTCTCACGTACCTTGTACATAGATATAAGTTATGTTTTTTCATAAAATTTGAAAATGCTTCTAGTAATGTTATAAAATATTCTATACTTTATAAACAGCTAAAATGCTTCAAAAGGTCTGTCTATCAAGTAATATGCTTCCAAGTCCATGAGCCATCTCCATAAACACACATTTCAATACCTTTTCTTAGGTTCTCATCAAATTCTGTTATTCTAAACCTGTATACAGCTTTACAGCCTCCAAACAAATTTGTACATCAAAATTCTAAGCGAGTACAGTAGAGAATTGCTACTCAAAGTTGTGGTCTGTGAGCCATCAGCTGCCTGTTTTGTTTCCAGTATAAATTAATATTACTACGAAATTATACTGATTCGCAGCACATAAAAAAAATACCCGTACAACACATCAAAAAGTTGGAGAAGCACTGCTCTAGAAAATATTTTGCCCCTTCAGCTTTAGCTACGTTGAGAAATTAAATGACGAACGCTTCATTTAAAATATTGTAACCTTTAATGATGCATGAACAAACAAAAGTGAGTGGCAATAATTTTAAAGTATCGGTTGAGTTAAGTAAAAAAAATTCCATGGCTTCAAATTAGTTTGGTGAAGCTATGGAACAAAATATATGCAACAAATTATATGCAACGCTGGAACAAACCTTTAAATGATTCTAAACCGACAACAGTAGCGAATGAAACTGGGATTCGTATACTGCAATGTGTAGTAGAAACGGTACTAAAAATTAAAATGGGGTGGTAGTGGCGCCCCATACTCACAATCTATCGACGATTTCTACAGACGCTCCCGTGCGTAGCACCTTGTCCTCATGCTTGTTCAGACGTATCATGTGACCCGCCAAGTCCTGCACACAGGCAAGCTAATAAATGGGACTTCATCATAGCAACTGTTTCCACACAACTGTGTAGCCTATGTACAGTATGCACTCATTTTTATGTAGCACAGAAAGGCAGAAGTTAATCTTGAAACTCAACAATCGTCCCAACTTTCTCCGTACCCAAGGCTAGCTTCTTAAGACAAACAAGGACAGCGTAAGTCAGCAGGGACTCGGCATTTTATCAACCCACGCACTTCAGTCATGAGGCTTGTACCTGAGCGCACTGCCACAAAAATGGCTTCTATCGCTACGAAGTTCTTACAACCGAGCACCAATGGTTTTTAAGACAGTTCATTCACCTCACAAAACACAAGAACATGAAATTTCTATCATAAATGCACAGTTTTAAAAAAAAAAGTTTCAATCTTATGACAAGAAATTACATAAAACTAAAATAAAAGATTTACATATATACCAGCCATTCATTAGGACTATCAACCGTGTTTCTTTAAGTAAAGCTGACAAGTCACCTTACTCCACCTAAATCACTGAGCAATACACTGTGCTTAAATACAAATAATAAGAGAAAACACAGCCATAGAAGCAAAGTTAACTCAAGCATGAAGACTATTTAAGCTTTCGAAATTTATTACTGCTGAATTAAGATTGTTCAAGTTCTCAAGCAGTTCCAATTTCTGTCAGTGCATAACTTAACTATCAATAGCTTTGTTAATGAACAAACTTTGAAAATAAAACTTCACGATTCATAACTTTTCTGTGTTGCTTTAGCTACCAAAAGATTAGGACCCAGCACGACAGGGTCGATCTTTGGTTTACAAACCTGTACAACCCATTAACTGCAGCAAGACAGGCAGGCATCAACACATAACTTCGTGCAGGAACTAACGAACTAACCTGTTCTACACAATACAGCTCCATAGAGCAAGAAATAATTGGCAAAATGAATGCTGGTCAACTTCAAAATATGAATAACTGAAAACCATTCATTTTTCTTAAGGAGGAGTACACAGTTCGTGGAGGTTAGCCAGGAGTGCTGCCCTGCAATGATCCTGAGGAAAACCAACATCACAACACTCCTCAACTATCACAACATACTCTCTTTGTTAAGAAAAAGTTGTTATCAAATCCTTCCAGAAATTCTCAAGATGGTATGGATTCTTTGTTACTTGATTTTAATAAAATTAATAGGCTTGTAAACATCCTAGTGATACAGGTTCTATTTATTAACAAAAATAATGCGATACCCACGTGCATGGTCTGATAGTATTTGGGTCTGATGGTGTAGAAGAGAGAATGGTATGGCCGTCCCGTGATGTCAAACTGTGCTCCTTTCTGCTGGGTGAACACCTCTTCAGGAGGCAGCATGTGCGGGCGAGCTTTCGGCTCTGTCAGAGTACTAGGAAACAGGTACTCAATGGCCTCCTGTTAAGAGCAGTGTTATATCAGTAAGTTGTTACATGTCGTAAAAAAATCTAGTTCCTATTATATTACATGATACCAAGTGTGAACAACCACTGCAGCCATTTAGCTAAAGTTTTTCTTGTAACACTAAGCACCTCAGCACAACAAAATATCGAAAAATAATGCACATAATTCAAGTATTAAAGACACTTATACATTCACAAAAGGACAGCCTACTCACAGAAAAAGTTAGAAAAGTTGGAATGACAAAGCCCTCTCTTCTATAAAACTGAATACACAACCGACTCTGATAACACACGTTACATGCGTTGTGATGGGTAGCTCAAGATGCCACTGAAACAAGTAAAATTTCCCAACATACACAGACAAGGGCAGACCTAGCAATATACTGTAGTTGCACCTCTCTTCCAGAGCTATAAAACTTTTGGATATGAAATAAATGATTCATACTCAATGCATATTTACACAAGTGAGAATCACCTGTTAATAATAACACAATATCTAACATTGAAAACAAAGAATTAGAAATTGAAAAAACTAACATCTTTATGGTGCATGCAAGGATGCAAATCATAAACCTTCAGAAGAGTCTAGCCAGTCTTCATGCCAGCTCTCTACAGTAAGCTAGTCACTCTCAAGAACTCAGGTCAAAGCTGTCAGCGATGCCAGCTGCAGCATTCAACACATCTTGAAGAAGGGTTAAACATATAGAATTGGTCAACTAACCTTAAAAAGGTTTATTCATCCTATGGATTATTGATGTAGTATAGAACCATTTCCCACTACTTCTTATCATTTAATTCAAAGTGGTGAAACAATGGAAAGGTTCAAAATCTTAATTTGCACTTCCCTACATTATATTTTACAAAAACTTCAGTTACCCAATGCAACAAAAGGCAGCAAACAAGTAGTGGTAAACAATTGAGACCTAAAGAGTTCAAAAATAAATAGATGAAATATTGTAAAACTGTCATGTTTCACTTCAAAACCCCAAAAAATTCCTATGACTTAATTGGAACTGACCTGTAAAAAGCAAACAAATGTGATACAAGTTAAGTGAAAATGAGGACTAATAAACACAGAGTGCTTAATTACAAAAACCCCTAGTAACATCCTGCAGTTAGAAGCATAAAATGACCCTAATGAGTGTGTGCCTTTCCAGAAAATTAGATTAACCATCTTGATAAATGAGAAGTAAACATACAAGACCCTCCAATACCTCACCACCAGATATGGCTGCACATACAAGACCATCTATCACCTGGCCACCAAACTCACATTAATTTCCTGCTGTGTTACAGTTGCTGGATCCAAACCCATGATGTTAGCCAGATGGCGGCGGCCCAGCTCGAATTCTGTTACTTTCTCAGATAGAAACTTCCCTGCAAATGGAGAGCAGATACTGTGCACCAAATTAAGAATCTTAAGTAATGTACAGATAATAACAATTTGAAAGAATTGATATAAAAGTTAAATGAAATTAAAATTAGAAATAGTGTTAATGATGCAAACAAATAAATGCCTCTAAATTCTTAAGTTTCAATTTACCAGCTTCATCATGTTAATATGTAAATTATGCACCCAAACTTTTAAAATAGTTTTACACTGATGATACACAGGACAACCAAGGATATTGCAATATAAAGAACATTTGGTATTTATCCTAAACAAAGATATCTATGCATACAGATCTATAGCAAATATTCTAATATATGATTGTTAATCCTAATGTAGGTCTACAGATAGAAAATATATATCCAACATAATGGGCATAAAGTCATTAAACTAAATTTCACAGCCCAAATATATACATTACTAAACATACAACTGAAGGTGACAAGTGCACAAAGAATCACATTTTTGAAAACTCTAAGCAAAATAACATGCATGTTCTATCTGCTGTCAAAGTGATAACTTCCACTTAATTCAGGTAGTACATGAATCCCTCTTTCCAAGTGCTCTGATGAACATGGCACCTCTCATTAAGCCTGACTATAGCTGAGCATCACATGCAATCTTCTTGTATAACTCCCAAGTGAACCTGCCATTAGCTTTTTTTCTTCATTATAGATATGTCACTTACTCTGAGCCTGTACTCGCTCCAAGTAAGACTTGGCTGCCTTGTTGGGAGTAATGACTGCCATGGTCTCTTGGTCAACTGAATTCCTCACTTTCTCGAGCATCTGTTCTTGCTGGCCCTGCTTCAGAATTCTTGCATATGAAGATGCACCTCTTTGATCAACCTGGCCCACACAATTCAGAGTTCAAATTAATTTCTAGTTAATAAAGCAGAAAGAAAACTTCACATAAACACTACTATTTCCAGAATGCATCAATAAAATTAATGGGCACTGCACTTTGTTTAACCAGTAAAATTCTTGATTGAAGTTGCTTTTAATTACATTCAAGAGATACTTTCCAAGAAAGAATATGCTAAAAATATCATTTACCATTTTACTGTTTATGGCACAAAGATAAATTCCATCATGAGCTCTAACCCTATTGGGTGACAGCCCAGCTGCACTATACTGAATGTCAACACTTCAGGAATAAGAGAAGCAAGAACTCTCTCTGTGCTGAAAATTCTTTCATATGCAGTGCAGTGTGAAAACATCTTTATACATATATTACAATGTACTCTAATTAAGGACACTTAAATTTATGCTTTGAAACAACAAAATAAAATTTTATGGTAGCTCAATTATGATATTTCATTGTTATCTGCTTTTGTATTTGACTATTACAGGTTTTCCACAATTATAAAATTTGCTTTCAAATGTTAACAAATGTTTGTTGCTCATGTCAGATTCAGAGATAATTAACAAATTACTTGAAACTATTCCTGCAGTTCAATGGTCATTTAAAAATTTAACAGATGAATATGTACATTTTTTGTTCATTTATAAATTATGCATTCACATTTTTTAGAGCCATGCAAACGTACCAGGAGTAAACCAAAACTTGAACATTTACAGAGTGACTTCCACATTTCTAATATCACAATAATACATTTTGAGAAAATTCCTTTGTCCTTGCTAAACCAGCTGTTAAATTATTCCTTGCATGGGCAAGACAGAATTAAAACCAATGTCTTTGATCCTAAGAGTTTGTAACTCAGTGATAACTGAAGTCCATAATTAATAAGCTGATCATGTATGTATTATGGCAGTAATATAGTAGTTCTAAAGAGAATTCTACAAGCACTGACAAATTTCCTACTCAGACAATATCCTTTTCCCCAGAATGTTCCATAAAAATGTGCCAGAATTTAATCCTGAAATTGTCATGAATTCATACATATACTTCTGAAGTAATTCATCATAAGCTGGCTGCAATTCATTCTAATATTCTATTTAATAGATTCTAGCATTCTGTCCAGAGCAGACATCTGTGATATTAGGATACATTTGGCAAGTGTGCACATGTTTGAACATTTTCTACATTTAATCTATTTATGCCTGAGTAAAATTATATCTAATAAATTTTATGCATATATATTTCTTACCTGATATAATAGGCACAAATATTACCCATGAGTTATCTTAATTCCCTTTTGCAGGCTAGTTTGTTGTACAGCAAATAAATGTTTTTGGATATAATATTTCATTTCAAATCATATATTCTCACAAATAGTCTTTCTCATGATGCTCTAATTCTTACTCATATAGATAATCAACTCATGCTACTAACAACCAAACTCAGCACAAGCTTTCAATTTTACAATTGAAGTATACCTTCCTTGTACCTAAGTAACACTTGTATGAATATCAAGTTATATCCTGCAGAGCAGCTTGTAGCTCTGTAGAAAATTACATCCCACTATTTTTGAATTTTTCCAATACTTAATTTTTAATTCACTTTTTTCCAGCACTCTTTATGCAGAGTTCCACAGCATAGATACCAACAAGAGCCCCACACAATATGTGCAAGATTATACTATGGAATATTTTATGCTAAAAGATTAAAGGTAAACTAAATGTCTTCCCCACACAGGTCCTATCGAGCAGAAGATATTGAAATGGAATGACCTCAGTGTAGAAACTTTAAAAAATGAGAACATATTTAACAATAGCAAATACACAAAAATAGTTAAACAATAGTAAAACAGAAACTTTTCAGGCAATTGTGTGCCAAAAATGATGAATTGTGCAGCTGTGAAAATGAAACAACTTTCACGTTATTTATGAAGAAAGCAATGTTACACTTTTCCTGATGCACAATAAGAAAATGAGAAGCAGTGAGAGGAAAGTAAAACTTAAAATTCCTGCCAGTACACCACGCAACACAATCATGCATGTGTGTAGCATTTATCTTCTTTTCCGGTAGTCTTACAACAGCAAACCAAAAAAAGATCACAGAACAGTACAGCACAAACTAACCATACAATCATGCATAAACTCCCACCAATACACACAGTGCAGCACAAGCATGCAGTGCATTGTAGTAAACTCCAGCCAGTACACATAGTGTAGCACAAGCATGCAGTGCATTGTAGTAAGCTCCAGATAGTACACACAATGAAGCAAATGCTTGCAGTGCATTGTAGTAAACTCCAGCCAGTACACATAGTGTAGCACAAGCATGGAGTGCATTGTAGTAAGCTCCAGATAGTACACACAATGAAGCAAATGCTTGCAGTGCATTGTAGTAAACTCCAGCCAGTACATTCAGTACAGCACAAGCATGCAGTGCATTGAAGTGAGCTTGCACAATCATGCTTACACACTGCAAATGAAACAAAGCCATTTCTGTAAATTGTTCTAGAAGATATTAATGACTATTGTATTAAAGTTTCATTAAATTTTACATTAACACGTTAACCGCCATGCCTGATATCAGAGATTTGTCACTACCGCCACGACTTTACCATTTTACGACTTTATCATTTAACCTTCCGTAAATATTTTAAATTAATTTTTGAAAATAATTATTAAAAATTTGGAAATGTACCACCGGTGGTACATGCGGCGGTA
>VCRD01000686.1:281165-311081 GCA_006783055.1 Trinorchestia longiramus | reverse complement strand
AATTCTGGATTTGGAATTCTGGATTGGGAATTCTGGATTGGGAATTCTGGATTGGGAATTCTGGATTGGGAATTCTGGTTTTGGAATTCTGGTTTTGGAATTCTGGTTTTGGAATTCTGGTTTTGGAATTCTGGTTTTGGAATTCTGGTTTTGGAATTTTGGATTGGGAATTTTGGATTGGGAATTTTGGATTGGGAATTTTGGATTTGGAATTTTGGATTTGGAATTTTGGATTTGGAATTTTGGATTTGGAATTTTGGATTTCGAATTTTGAATTTCGAATTCTAAATTTCGTAACCAGGATACTGGATTCTGGATATTGGGTGCTTGGATGTTGGGTTCTGGATGTTGGGTGCTTGGATGTTGGGTTCTGGATGTTGGGTTCTGGATGTTGGTTTTTGATTTTGGTTTCTTGATTTTGGTCTCACAGAAGCCTATTTAATTGACCATGGCACTAGGAAAGGTCATTTGAAGACTATCATGTACATATCTGCAAGCCAAAATTTGCAATTGAACGTTGTTTAAGGCGTTGCCTGGTGAGCTCTGTTATTTGAGATCAAGGAAAATACACAATGTTCCATTGAGAAGTGGTTATCTGCGCTGGGCTTTAACAAACAATAGATTCGACATTCTGCAGACCAAAACCTGATACTAGGGCTAGACGTGTTCTGTGTAGTCCAACAGCTGGACGTGTTCTGCAGCCAAACTAGACCCTCTCTTCCTCAAAGACAAATGAACCCCATTCTTTATCACCAAAATACTTAAGGGAGGGAGGCCCAAAAAAAAGTTCATTGAAAAATTGTCCTTGTCTCACCGTGCTTGGGGAAAAATGTTGAGATTAGACCGAAATGGTTTTGGAAGTAGAAAATGGTTAAATTCGTCAGCGAATTTTCTGCATGCCGAGAAGAACGCATACACGTAGTGACAACATTGAAATTTCGTTAGTTTCTCATCATGAAAATATGTGCTACCATGGTGTTTTTGAGTTAAATTATGATAATTTATAACAATGTTTTCCGAACGCTTCTATTTGATATATCTTCTTTCTTCACGACTAGTTCCTCATAGTTTCCGTGCTTAATTATATCGTTTTTCACCGACGGTATAGACCCAGAGTTAATAGGAAAATTAAATAGCTTAAAAATATACGTAAACCATCATTAAACGCTAGAATGCAAACATAAATTACGGAGATTATATGGTCTCCAATTTTTTTTTCTCCTACATTGAAGGATTCCTTAGCTAAATATTCCTTTCATCCCGTTTTTAATTTTTCCGCATGTCTGGAGTAAAGTTTCCTCTTTAATATTTGTGACAAGTTTTTCTGGTATCTTAATTAAGATAAATAATTTATGTATATAAATGAATTGTTATCTAGGTGAGAAAGGATCTTAGAACCATAACATGGCCCTGAAGTTAATATATGATTGATATAAGTGAAACCATTGCTTCATTTTACAAATTTACAAAGTAAACTCCAAGTCCACTATGATTATCAATGATTATTGGATAAGATAAAGTGACGCATTAGTTTATATTTTACGAGGTACATAAACATGAAATGGCTGATATTGAGCAGAATAAAGTAACGCAATATGGCTGAAAATGTGTACGATAAACTGATACAAAATGACTGATGTTGAACATGATAAAGTAACATGAAATGGTTGATATCGAACATGTTAAAATGTCAAAATTGTTAATATTGGAGAAGATAAGTGGTATAAAATGACATATTGAACACAATGGAATTTGAAAGAGACATGTTATGGATGAAAGAAAATGTATCTTAATCAAAGTTAGATCCATCAGAGCAAACAACTTCATTTGAAAAAGAGTTGCTCGCCTCGTTATTCGCAGCAAAACACTCGCCTCAAAGCGGGTAGTGGTTCCAAGTACGTCAATTTCATGATTGAAATGTATCGAGTTTCACGAATTGAGCGATCGCCCAAGTTTAGCTAACCTGTCATTTTTTTGTGGCATATCTGCGCAAAATGCACGCAGCGCTTTTTTCTGACAGCGTTTGGAATTATTTACGTAATTTTTTGGAGGGAACAATAGAAAAAATTTGTTTCTCCCGACACTGCGCATTGTTCTGGATATTGCTTTAAGGTTCAAAATTTGCACCATGATTGTTTCTGGCAGCGTATCGAAGTATGTGTTTATTATAATACCATCCCTCGGTTGAAAATATCTATTTTGCCATGAAAATGGATTCACTGCTTTATTTTCTTAATTTTGAGGCATTGCAGTAGCACAGAAACTCCCATTAGCAGTTCTGGGACAAGGAAGAAGTGTTTGCAGTTTTGACAAAGTTCTGAAACATTAATATTGACGCATGTAACAATGACTGATTTTATAACATTTGTTAGAATACTGGTGAAAATTCACGGGGAGGAGACAAAGGGTAATTGTAGCTGATAGATCTGCATATTTTAATTAGAGACGAGAAAAGACGAATACGACTGAGGAAAATCAAAGCCTTCTACTTAATTAAAATTAACAATGAAGGAATTCGAAGCATTGAGGTTTTGCATGCAAACGCACTAGAATTTTCACAGAAAACAATGTTTTCTAGAAAAATCAGTTTTACGAAAAACCTTTTATGTCTGTCGGCTAATTCTATTCATGAATTGAAAGTAACTAGACTACGCTATTTGGGGCATCCAGTAGGTATAATTGTCTTTCACCAGATAAATATTCATCAGACACGAATCACAAACTCACAGTAACTTTATAGAATTACGCAATCTCTTCAAAATTAATTGATAACGCTTGCATTTGTAGTCAAATTTTTCGATGTTTCAGCGCAAGGCATTCGTATTGCAATATGCCCCTTATTTTAATGTACTAAATCAGTTTACATTATTTGTTTTATAATCAATGTAACTTAAATAAAATACTAGTTCAATGTATTGTGGAGAAAACTTGAGCGTGAGATTGTATATAGCAAGCTCCACAAATGTGTACGAGTGCTGTGAGAGGGGCGTCCGGCTGTTGGCTGAAGTCCAACGTCAAAAATTTGCATCAATAACACTGTGACGGACAATTTTATTTAGAAAGCGGGAACTGACGAGTTCATGTTACAGAGCGACAATCGTGATGCTTGGTAACCGAGTGCTTTAGTCTTTTCGGAGAGATGGGTTTCGAAACTAAGCTGGGTGCATCATTCTGACAATATGGGTGTACACACTAATCTGGGTTCACCATCCCGACAAAATGGGTGCTGAAACTAAGCTGGGTGCAACATCCCGACAAAATGGGTGTAGAAACTTGACTGGTTTCATCATCACGATAAAATGGGTGTAGAAAATTGACTGGTTTCACCATAACAATAAAATGGGATTAGGGACTAAGCTGGTTTCACCATCCTGGGAAAATGGATGTAGACACTAGGCTGGTTTCACCATCACGACAAAATGTGTGTATAAACTAGGCTAGTTTCACCATCACGACAAAATGTGTGTATAAACTAGGCTGGTTTCACCATCACGACAAAATGGGAGGCAGTGCTCTGGGCACAACAGTCAGCCGCAAGACTTTCTGGAGCCTGCGACCGACGGCCGTGCTGCAGTTGCTCTGCGGGAGGAGAAAATACTGGAGAAAATAAACGGGTTTGTAATGCGTGTATTTTCCCTATATACGACTATCCTTGAGCATTCCTGGGGGCTAAACAGAGGAACATTTATGTAACTATTTTTAAAATAAGCGATATTTTTCGTTGCTATTGGGACTAATCGATGGGTGTTAAGGCATGCGAACGGATCATTTACTGCAGAAAAGCAAAGTAAAAACCCCGTTTGAATGCAAGATGTTGAGTTTTTCTTTTGTTGTGTCTAACTGCAATTTAGAAAGTCTTTTCTTCCAAAGCACCATTCTTAGAGGTAGCAACACTTGCTTTAATGGATGGGAATGCCTTGGTAGATGTAATTGAAACAAGAGAAGTAAACAGTTAAATGTAGCAGAGTCAAAAATGTAACAACGGCAAAGGGTAAAGAACAATGTAATTTTTCTAGCTCCTTCCCTGAAAATAGGAAAATTACTTGGTCTAATTTCCTGTTGTTGCCATTTGGAAATTACTTCGTTGAATTTCCCCAAAGTCTTGCCACTGGAAATACACTCTCAGGCGCAACGTTTCGAGGACGGAGAAGATTACTCGCCTAATTTCCTGTAGTCCCACAGGCAAGAAACGCCTTGCTGGACATTTCAACTTCTGCCCTTGTTTTTTCTTTCTCTAAACACAATGTAAACAGTGCTTGCAGTCTAGATCTTTTATTCCTTAGTTTTCAGCCTGGCTTCGTCTTAACTTTTAATCAATTTTAGATACACATCGGTACATGTTTGAAAATATTTTAGCACGAGTTGAATTATGATTAGAACATGTTTCTTCATTTTCAAGCAAGATAAGTGAATAAAATTTATAAATCCAGATACTATTGCCTTCTTCTTGCTATCAATTTGACCCATGCAACAAATATTATGTTTATTAGGTGTGATACCGTAACTAAATACGGACGGTATATGGGTCTTGTGTATTGCAATTTCATGGATTATTCATTGTATTTGTATGTATGTGTCATTACATTTTTTCAAACACAACGTGTTGGTTATTCATTATGGTTGTATATCCTCGTGAGACGGTTCTCTGGATGGGCAAACAGAAGCCCTTCACTCACCTGTAGTGACTGAATCAGTTGCGCTTTTCCTTTATGAAATGTGCCATACTAAGTCATCTTATTGCTTCACCATCTTAATGCTACATTTACTGTGCTGTGATAGTTATAACTTTGATCATTACTATAGCTCTACTCATTATTATAACCATTTTCACTGATATTATTATTGTTTTCATTATTATTACTATCATTGCTGTTACTGTTGCTGTCATTATTTCTATTATTATTCGCACAATCTCATTTTATTCTTGAGAGTACAGTGAACCATTACTAAGTATCCTCCTCTCACTACTCAGGCTGAAGCTGCTGTTCGCATGCATGATGGAGCTCTCCAAGTTCCCCCTGGATACTCAAGTTTGCACCATGGAGATTGCCAGCTGTGAGTATCGTGGAGATTGCCAGCTGTGAGTATTTATTGAAGTCTCTAACATCTCATTAACCCTTCCGGGTTTTCTATAAAAAAAACGTTGATACCAAACGTCGATACATTAGATCGAAGAAGCTCTCCCTCCTTGGTTTCCATTTTTCACTTTTCCATTTCTTCATTTTACAATCTGAGATGTCTATACATTTCTGTAAAATCTCATGGGAATTCAGAAGCAAAAGTGTGTTAATAGTTTTGAATTATCGTTGCTCACGTTCGCTATTCACACTCTCGTAGTTATCATTAATGGTATCCATTGCTACTATAATTACCAAATACCATCTCTCGTAGTCTCGAAGACGATGCAGGAGCTGGTGCTGCAATGGAAGGCCACTCGAGAGCCCATCAAGATGTACAGGGATCTCCGTATGCCGCAGTTCCAGATGCAGCAGATCGTCGCCACGGCCTGCCAAGAGGCTTCTCAAATTGGTGGGTGGCTGGGTGGTGGTGCAGGGCCATGGCCTGTCAAGAGGTTTCTCAAATTGGTGGGTGGCTGGGTGGTGGTGGAGGGCCACAGCCTGCCAATAGGCTTCTTAAATTGTGGGTGGTGGGCTGACAGTGTGCCAACACCCTGGCTAGGTGGGTGGTGGGCTGGCAGTGGGTCACTGGGAGTAGAGGGGGAAATGGAGGTGGCATTATATCAAAGGCTAGCAGTCATTGACTGTGCTGCTGCGTCTGGCAAGGCGCTCTTTGTTTCTTCAGCATGCGGACTTCAAATAAAGTTATGCACAAAACAAGGCGTGACTGCGAGAAAGAATCTCCGTTTCGTATGAAGTATACGAATAATTTTTTTATAGTACTTGTTTATTTGCGTGTTGGGTGTAGTAAGAGGAAAGAAGTTGCAAGTTTAATTTGGAATCTAATATTTTGTCTATGAATGGACTACGGTCATGACTTCCTTGATGTGTTTGACCATGAAGGTATTTTTGCATTTGTAAGAATCGTATTGGATATGACTGTAACCCACACTTCGTAAGAGACAATAACTAATTTTGCATTAGGCATCTTTCTATTAAGAAAATAGTTCGTACGTATTAAACAAACAAACAAAAAAACAACAAAAACGTATATTTCCAATAAAGTTGGTACATAAGAAATGTAACAGCATTGGTTTTTAAAGATGCCTTATCATAAAATCCTTAAGTGGTAGGTATTCTATGCATAGTATCATAGATGATAGAACAGCAGTACCTACGGGTATACATAAACATTCACATCACGCAATGAACGTTAAATATACATGGGGAAACAAATGAAACGGGTTTGCTTGGAGATGTTAACATATTATATAATGTTTGCAGCGATTCATGGTTGTCTTTTTGCAACACTGAGAAATCATCACTGCAGTCTAGCAGTTCTAGAACACAAATACAGGGAGCAGCAACATAATTTTTCTTTTTCAAAACGCTTTGCTTTGAAAAAAGGAATGGGGGTATTTTCATGTAATTCTAAGCTTTCTACAATTCGTAAACTCTAGACCAAATATAGCTGTAATGTTTTTCTGAACATCTCACCATAATTATGACAAAGTCATATAATATTTATTTATTTTTAGTTCTCATAATTGGAATTGATTATTGCCATCTCGTGAATTGAAATGCCATCTCTTCTCTCGAGTATTTTATTTCACTTTTTTTTAAGTCATACGTCCGCAGGCTGCAAAATCCCTAGTGAGAAGCTAGTTTTATGGGACGAGTGAATTGTAATGCTTTTGTTTTGAAGAGCGTGGCTGTTTGCTCTATGGTGTCCTAGAAGTGACTTTAATTAAATCATTCTCGTTGTCCAGGTAACTACAGCTGCCTCGTCGCTGAGTTTCATCTGCAACGATCCGTTGGCTTCCACCTGGTGCAATCGTACCTGCCAACGATTCTGATCGTAGCCATCTCGTGGGTGAGCTTCTGGATGGACGTGGACTCCGTGCCTGGACGCACGACCCTCGGAGTCACCACACTCCTCACCGTGTCCACAAAGTCCTCAGGTTGGTGGATTGTTACATTTGATGAAGTACCTGTACCTTTAGTTAATTCTAAGTGTCCACCAAGTCTTCGGGTTGGTAGATTGTGATACATCCTTTCTTTTTGTCATATTTTTTCGGGTTAGCCTTTACTGAGCATTAAGTCCTTGGGTAGTTGGATTGTTATATATAATAAAGTACCTGTCTTTTAAGTCAGCCCGTAGTGTGCAAAAAGTCCTTGGGCTGGTGGGTTGTTACATTTGATGAAGTATTGTATCTTTAGTCAGCCCCTAGTGTGCACCAAGTTTTCGGGTTAGTGGATAGAACACCATTTGATGGAAGATGTATCTTCAATCAATCGATGATGTCTGTTAAATCTTCTGACGAGTTTGCTTTTATTTTCCTGATTTGAAGTATCTGATTGGAACAAACTGCAACTTAAATGTTCATTGTATCGAGGGCACAGTAAATGATTATCATGATGACAATGGTAACAGTCACTTTACCATAATGATAAATTTTGTGCTTCCACGCATCGGGAAAGTAGCTGAAACAAAAACTGATCCATTCAAACAGTCCACTGCAATACCAGACCATTGTACAATCCACCAAATACTAAAGAATTTGACGCTTCACATACAGTGAAATATAATCTATTAGGTTGCAAGAGCTGATTAATTCCTTTCAAGTGGATAAATTTCCTGGTTTGACGTGTGTCCGGTATCATTGGGATCTTAACCAAGGAATGAATACCCACAATTAATAGGGCTTATTGTTACAATGAAATTGATAATTTGATTAGATAAAAATTGTACTAAAGTGAATCAAATCTCGGAAGTCGGGGAACAAAATTATGGCGCTTTTGGTAATAGATCCTTCGATACATTGCTTTCAAAAGCCTTGAAATTCGACTATAAGGGCTGTTGAATAAAGAACTGATGCGTTAATTATGAGTTTACTGCATCATAAGTCTTGGTCTAATCACGTCCTATGCTTTATGAAGCATGACATTGACTGTGAAAACGTCCATCCAATTTTCTATTTTGCTCAGCCTAAAATTATGGACGGAGTTAAATTCAGCGAAATGTTCGCATGAAGCATAAATGCTAAATCATTTTTGCTTTTAATGTAAAACGCTAATTAATTTGAGAAATGCAAGGTACATTATTGCGGCGTTAGTCATTCAGCATTCATTAACGTTTACCTACCGAATAAGAAAGAGAAGTTCAAATAGATCATGCCAGTAAGTAGAATATTGAGATCAGGATTTAATGGAAACTTAAGCAGGAGAGGCAGGCCATCGCTTCGATGCTCAACTTACAGTAACTTAACGTATTAGCGAAGAACAATATTCTCAGTTCGCTGCTCTACTGCCAGCCAGACTTGTTGGTTGGCTTTTATTCGTACAAATGAAAGAAGATAATTTTTATTGAACAGTTATGTGAAGTAATATATGATACATGGGGATCAACGTTTCAGTATTGCTAAAATTTATACATTTTTTTCCTGCATGTACAAGTTTTTATTAATTTTCGGAAGAACGTTTTAGAAGAGGCACTGATAAAGTCACCTTTAATTTTACGTATAAAAATTATCAAATGAATGATTGATTTCCTTCACCTTTACTGGGTTCGCTCCATTGGGAATTTATGCTTTATAATTCATATTATAATTCATCATGGTTCGTACGAGAGTGTATAAAAAATTACTACCGCTAAAAATAGACGAATAGTTCACCAATAGCTCATTTACAAATTCCGTATGTATTTTGGCTTCGCATTCACACTATTCACGTGGACATTCTCGGTAGTATTCAGAGACTATTAAAGCTTTTTTTCACTATAAACACAAGTTCGCCACACCACCATATACGAGGGAAACTTCTTTTATCTCTACAGTATTTTTAAACTTACGATTATAAGAGTAATACACTAACCATATTTTCTTACATTACTCTTTCAGGCATCCAAGGCGACCTGCCTCAGGTGTCCTACGTGAAGGCCATCGACGTCTGGATGGGAGCCTGCACAGGTGAGCTCAAATATCTGGATGCTGATCAGACCATGAAATGTTTGTACTGCGGTAGAAGCCTTAGGATTTACGTATTTTTCATCCTCTCTTTCAAAATGGGAACATCAAACCAGATGTTGATGTGGTGAAGCAAGTAAAGTTAAAGGTCTCAGAATCAGTTTCGTCAAGTAAAAGGTCATTAAGCCCACCACTGTGCGTTAAAATCCCCTTGAAGTCCACCTGTTCCAGTTAGAAGGTCTCTGCAGCCATTCATTTCATTTAAGTTAGAGACCCCAAAAGCCCACCTAATTGAGTCAGGGGCTCTGGGAGACCGCTTATTTTAGTAGAGGGCTTCAAAAGACGTTGACATAAGTGGTAATGAAGTGTGGGACTGAGAAATTTTAATATTTTGTCGTTTCATTTGTAATAGGATGGAAATCCCGTCTTATTGTACCAAATATTCTGGTGAATACCAATGAACACTGATGACTTTCTCCAATGTTCTTCAGTGCTTCGCTAAGCTCCTTCTTCTTTGGTGCTAAGTGCATCACAAATCTTCTTCCAACCTCATTTTTTCCCGAACGAGAACATTGAATATGTTTTCTTGAACCTTTTGCCAAGTTCTTCGAGAAGGAAAATGATTTATTTTAAAAATTAGTAATTAAAAAAATGAGAAGCAGATGTGTTCACTCAAACTTACAGTAATACCAAACAAGTGTGTTCAAGGGTAAAAAAACCAGTGTTGAATAAAAGTCTATTAAGCATTAAATAATATGGATGTATGGACATCGTTTGGTATGAAATATAATTTTAAAGCTAGTTTTATGTCTTGCTGCACAACTCAAACCCGTTTGCAATAACGTTCCATACATACGGTCAAGATTTTCCAATTACTTCAATTTTGGCTTTTATAGGCAACACCAAGCCTTCTCATTCGTTTTGTTGCTTATCCACATATCTGAAGGCTTTGCATTATATCTTGCATTGTTCCACAAATGCAACAAAATACATTTCAACGTGCTTTCCTCCATGCGTTCACGGTTCATTTCCTTTACAATGATTAGGCACGAGGTTCTCGGTGCAGGAGGCTATTTTCGTTGACCATTCTGTATTTCTGGTCCTTCGTCTTTTGACTTAAGTTCAATCTTGACGTCAGATTGATAACTGTGGGTTATGACCCACCTTGGAACCAAACATGTTTTCTACTCATTTTCTGTAGATATTCTAATTTAATTTACTGCGTTTACTACAAATCAATCGGTCGTGAGTTTTAGAAACAGGTACACACTGATAAATAGCGCTCTGATTTGGCTTAGAGTCCCAGAAATGTGACATTTATGCATCGAGGGATAAAATCTGTTAAAAGGCATTTATTAGAATACAAATGATTCAATTCGCTACATCGAAATGATTCAATAAAGATTGTTAATACTTCATGTTTAACAACTTTGGCATTGCTATAATAAAATTACAGGCCTGACTAAATTTATGAATCACATGAAATTATTTTCTATTCGAATCATATCAGTGCACTTTTTCTTCCATAGGGATGACAGTAAACTGTGTTCTGTATGAATGAATATTGTGAGTTTACTCTTTCCTTTTGATTAATATTGTAAGTTCACTCCTTCCTCTCTATAAATATCGTTAGTGCAGTCTTTCCTTGTAATAAACATCACCAGTACACTATTTATTCTGGACACAAATTGTTAGTGCACTTTTTCTTTTGAGTAAATATCGCCATTGCATTCTATTCTCCGAGTAAATACCGTTAGTTCGCTTTTTCGACAGAATTAACATCCCCAATGTACTCAGTTCTGTGAACAAATATTGTTGGTGTATTCTTTTTTTTACATAAATATCATCAATCCCCCTTTCATGTACACTAAGAACATGGGTGCTGTTTTTCAGCTGTGGAGAGCTTCTGTCGGAAGTCAAAATACGGGACTGAGTTTGCCACAGGCAGCTTTTTCGCCGAGAGTAGCGAGCCGTCTAAATTTATGGGCCAGTAACTGTAGCTTTCAGAGCAAAATTAGACGTGAGAAGGACATGGTTTAAATTTTCCTTCTTTCTTAATGAAATGTTGCTTGCAGGCACTATGGACTTAATGAACTATCGGACTCCCATTTAACAATAACTGATTTCAATTCCATTTAACAATAAATGATTTTTCCAATTCCAAGTATTTTTGCTCGCTGTTAAAATATGCGATGGTATATTTCACTGATTATTTTTTGCGAGTAGCAAGCAAAACGACTGATTTAAAATCTCATGTCTCTGTCAATATTGAATAAATTTATTGCTCTCAGCTGTACAGCGGAAACAATCATATTTTCTCATTTCCTGAGATGAGATGCATATCAACCTGACTCTATTGTCCTTTTATGGAGTGGATGAGTGGATCAAGTAGAGCTTGCTTCCATTGTCCTAGGCATTCATTTGAAAATAAGGCATTCCAAGTGTACAGAGTAGCTTGTGCCATCGTACCAGCAATGAGGACTGCGTATTTCCCGAACAGATAGTAGGTTATATTGTATGTATAGTATAACAGGATACAGAAACGAGTTATATTAAGACTACAGATTTTAAACATATTTTGAGGGAAAGAATTGGGAAACGGTAAAAAATACTTGGGGGAATTCTAAAATGGTAATAGGGCATGTGTGCCTCTTAGCATTTCGTACAGGCAAAGAAGAACATTTCTTATGAAAACCAGTTCCCCTTGACATTGTTTCTTGATAATTTATTATTGAAGATGACTTTTGATATTTTGACATTTTAAGGGCAAATTTGTATTCTTCTTTGGAATGATCGCTCGTCCAAAACTCGAGCATGGTCGTGTGGAGAAAAAAGCTGAGTGAATGCTGGCTATGGAGGATTTTACTCTCCAAATTGAGAGGTGTCTATGTTGTCCAGATGAAAATGTCTATGAAAGGTCTATGTTGTTCAGATGAAATTGTCTACGAAAGGTCTATGTTGTTCAGATTTTATAGTTTTAGCTATTATATGTATAATGTATGCTCACTTCTAGAAAACAGTCAACAGCAAAATCTTCAGTCTAAATGTTTGCAACAGCGCTGCAATAATAATTTAGCGTTCTTGGTTCTTACATTTGATCATGTTTGAAGGAAGTTAACAGGGTACACGGTCCTGATGTTCGCAGCAACGATGCAAGAAGATAAGGAAAGCTAGTCAATTTGAGAACAAAGACTAAGTGAAAGTGACAGGAAACTTTTGAGAGGCTTCTTAGTGATGTGACTGCTGCTAAAGTGTAACGTTCATCTTACATGTGACTAACATCTTCAGTGTGACTTGAAACTAGTTTCAAAGTTTTCATTTATTGTTAGTGTTTATGTATAGTGGGGAAATAAATATTTTGACATGCTAAAATTTTTTGTTTATAAAATTTTTGATGAATAAATATGGGATATACCGATACTATATTTGCGTATGCATAAACTAAGACTATGCAAAAGACAAATAAATTATAGTCAATAATAAATCTATATACAATTATAAATATTTAAGGATGAAATTACACTTCAGTTATACCCCATTTCTTAGTGTTTTTTCTTTATTCATCAGAGATATTTAGCGTGATTCCAATTTATGGTAAAAATTGTTCATTTCAAATTTGTGGCATTTTTGGAAAAACAGCATAGGGTTATCCCCTTACGATATTTTTCTAGATTTTTGGTCGATATCTCAGAATCCTGAGAAACTTCGTAATTTTGTCAGAAAATGATCAGAAACAACGAAAAACTACGTAACTGTTGTAGATACAAAAATATATACCTTTACTGTAAGATATGTGAATTTAGAAGAATGCATCTAACTTTGACCAATTACTCACCGGTTCAACCTCGTTTCTCAGTGTTTTCTCGTTATTCATCATATATATATATATATATATATATATATATATATATATATATATATATATATATATATATATATATATATATATATATGTTGGGATTCACGTTTAAGGTAGAAATTGATTTCAAATTTTTGACATTTTAAAAGAAATAGCAAAAGATGTCCCCTAACGATATTTTTTTAGATTCCTGGTCAATATTTTGGAACCCCGACAAACGTCGGGGAAATGATGATCAACAGAAAATTACATAAATGTTGTATGTATATACAAACATGTATACATTTTTACTGCATAAAGTACAAGACTTGTGTATTCAGAAAAATGCATTTAACTTTCTAACCAAATACTCCATTTGGCAGTTAAATACTCCATAGCCAGTTATACTCAATTTCTTAGTGTTCTCTTATTTGTTGATATTCTGATTTGCAGTGGAAATTGTTCACTTCAAATTTGACATTTTTGGAACAAAAGCAGAGGGTATGTACCCTTACCTTTTTTTGAACATTTTCAGAAATTTTTGTTTCTTTTATTTGCAAAGAAACTGATCAGAAGTGAATTATGAAACACGTTAAAGCATACATTTCCATTTAAAACAATCAGAAATGCAACATTTTTCAGTTTACCACAGCGTGCTTATTACTAACAAAAGTTTGAGAATCGCTAGCAAAAATCAAAAACAAATGTTCATTGGCTTATAAACAGATTTTCATGGACATACAAACACGGTTTCATGGGCATATCAAGATGTTTTAATGATTATCATTTGAAATCTCATTTTGCAAGGAAGTAGTAAATCTAATTCGAATGCTTCATTCCAGCGTTTGTGTTTTGTGCCCTGCTGGAGTTCACGCTCGTCAACTACCTGTGGAGGAAGACTCCAGGGCATGGCCCGCCTCTGCCTCCGCCATGCCGGCGCCATGAGTCTCCGCAGTCTTGCAGACGCCGTTGCTGTGGCGTCAAACACTCCCCAAAATCTCCCCAGAAGCCTCAATTTCAGCCAGGTGGAGACCTGAAATCTTCAGACCAGCACCATCTTCAACATGCAGACGGTCCAAAGTCTTTCCAAAAACCCCATCCTCAACAGCAAGGGAACCACAAATATTCACAGACGAAAATCGAACGACACCAAAAGTCTCCACTCGAGCCTCAACTTCAACGTTTACCTGAAGCAAAATTCTCGACTGGTGGTCACATGGGACGGAAAGCATCGGAAGCTACGGACGACAACAGAAATAAAAAAGAACAGAATTTCTCCTCAGACGAGAAGCGAGCCCCACAGCCCACTGAAAAAGAAACCGGTACTGTCTGTTGTGAGGAAACTGAGGTGAGTGAACCTGAATAATATTGACCCGAGACATTTCCACCTCATTTTAATACCCCAGACATTGACTTCCAGGCATTAAATTGTACAGTGATTTCTCCTTTAAAATTTTATTAAATTAATATACAGTCACAGGGCATATTCCTCCACGAACTTTAGTTCCTTGCGTTTTGTTTGGTTTGATAAACCAAGTCTCCACATTTCTGAAGGCTCAGTGCTCATCATGAACGAAGCATTTCCTGTGAACTGAAAGCCATACGTGGAGTTTGAGGGTGGAAATGAACCAAATTCAGAGGAGCAAACAAAGAGAAAAACGAATATTTCAATGACGACTGTGGATCGCAGAGCTGTGAGAAAGCAACTATTTAAAAGAAATATTTGATACATGCAATGGTAAAATTCATGTATGAACATAATAATGACCGTCATAACAAGGATGTAAATATTTCGTACAAGTTGCATGTAAATAACGTTATGAAGAAAAAATCTTTCAAAATGTTGATTAATGAAGATGTAATAAATTGTTCTAATAATAGTAATATTAATAATAATAATGATAATAATAATAATAAATTATGAGTTAGAAAATTCAGCTTTCCAATCGTGCTTTCAGGTATCTAGATTTTTTACGAAATTGGTAGTTATTTTTTCCTACAATAAAATAAGACAAAATAAGACAGATTTCACAATTTTTGCAACATAACATCGCCGTTCTTCCTCATCATTAATAACCCATTTTAATGATGCAAAAACTATGGATATTGTTAAATAATACCTGTGTGTTTTTATATTTGCTGGAGAAAGTAATGGAGCATGAAATGCGTACTCTTAAATTATTTGCATATGAAACGCTCTACACTGGTAACTGATTTTATAAGTTAGTATCTTGAATAATTTTACATTTTTTGATGCGCACGTATCATAACGTGCAGCATAACTTTGGTGAAACATGTAATCATTGCTTGTTCATCAGTACATACATTAAACAATGTCGAAACTATATTGCTACTTGAATTTGCAAAGCGTACCTATGATACGTGGCTATTCAAATGTTTACACTAGTTAGTAAAGAGACTTGTTTATTCATACATGTATCAGCATTTCATTAGTATTGGTAAGCTGATACACAAGTAAGATTCATTAGATGTATACCTATATTTACTCAAGGTCAAAAAGCTTTCATTCTTCACTTACATTTTCAAAATACGTAGATACACCACCTTAACATCTCAGTAGATGACTATGTTAGCTACTAACGAAACTTTAATTTCCAGAAACCACTTGGATATTGTGGCGAAGAGATCAATTCTTCTGCAGCTTCTTGGACCTCGAGACGCATGGACGATGCTCCATCAACGTATCCAAAGTTCCGAGGAGCGCTAGTCACTAGCAACTCAAACCTGGACGAAGTCGATCGTTTAATTCCCGGAGAAACTGAGAAGTCAACGTCTCCCTCTCCAATCCATATCACACGAAATCTTACATTTGATGACTTCCGAAAATTTCAGTTTGGTTTTCCAGATACTGAAGCTACCACTAAGTCAGGCGCTACGAAGAGCATTGGAGTGTTTTTAAAAAGCAGCTGGTCACAGCCTACCTGCATAACTAAATCATCGGGGGTCAAAACAACTCTGTTGGATGAAGCATTTGTGGACTCGAATGATTCTAATTTTAATGTTAAAGTTCAGCAGACAGCTGAGAATTCCTGCCAGTGCAAGGATCAACACTGCTTCTACCAGCCTCCGTACAGGCCTGCGTGTGAACTGGAGGATTGTTCAGAGAATGAAAACCCGCTTCACCACTTCCATCCGCAGTACGTCACCCGGAACGGATTCCCGTGCTCGGCGTGGGCCAATACTCAATGGAAGGGGAATCAGTCCAGCAAGATTTGGGCCAGAAAAATAGACGAATACTGTAGAGGAACATTTCCTTTACTGTTTGGAATATTCAACATATGCTACTGGACCCACTATCTTTACCGCTGAAGAGTGTGAACGAATTTAGTAAGACAATAACGTCTTGGGATTAGTAAGTGTGTTTCCAAACATAATAATAATTGATCAAGGAAAGTACTGCGAAAAATTTTACGTAAAAGCTGCGCAATAACTGTGAAGGAGTACTGCAAAATTTGCGAGTTCAGCCATGTTAAAGAATTGTAAGTATGATACTTCTCTAATGGGAGTTTGAACCTGTAACCGTTCATATTCCTTCTTCTGCTAGTTCACTGTTGCAATACAAGTAATTACTATTCTACGTACTGAATGTAGTTGTCTGTATACAAAGTATATACTGAGCATGTTCCTTTGTATTTAACGGTAGTAAGGGCTCAGATACTACACATACATGTGCTGTTGCAGAGGTAAGAGATCATAAATTGGGAGATTTGAGATTAATGAACATACGATTACAGGGTCAGCAATCCTATCTTTAGGAGAGAAGAGGGATTAAATATGCGGATAAGTACTTGGTGCTCAGAGCTTAAGTGAATAGCACGAGCTTCTAAAACAAAAGGTAAAGGAATTAAACAGCGAAAGCCCAATGATTTTGATCGAGCTTTATTGGTTTTGGTTAAGTGTTTCTAAAATTGTACATACATGTAGACAGCAGATTGCTATTCAATTTAATGAATATCATGTTGAACTTTAATTATAACCACACGAGTTTTAATGAGCTGAAGAATTAAGAAACCAGATGATTTGTAGAATTGCATATAATTGCTTGTACCGTAGAATTCTTTCGACTTTCGATATCTCTAGTGTATTATAATAGCTTTTACGGGGATATTTGTCGGAAATATCTTCACAGTTTGGTGGCAAGTATTGTAATCTCATAAGTTGGGGGACTTGAATGTTTTCTCCTTCTCAACTAATCATCATTTCATTAAAGTAAGGCAACTTTACACAAAACTATCGTCTCGATTGTTCGAATTTTAGAGCTGATTGCTCTGAATTATGAGACGAGGCGGTGGGCTTTCTTTGATTTGCATGACTATCAGTCGCGTTTATTTTGCTAATTCAGATCCCATCAATTTATGATCACACATGAATCACCATTTGAACATAAATTTTATGATGTTCAAATCATAAAATTGGTAGTCCTATGCCATTTAAGTAAATGAATTTGTACTGACATCTGTGAAAATGTAAAATTAGCAGTATTTAATATCAGGCTTTAATAATCTTCATGTTGAATCTGCATGCAACTGTAGACGTCAGTTGAGATTTAGAATAACACCTTCAGTGAATAAAGGAACAGTGCTAACATGCCTCCTAATGCTTCACAATAGAAATAAACTTATCTAGTAAGTTTATTTCTGTTGTCAAGTCTCTGTCATAAATTACATGTAGCCATTTTTTCTCGACAATACGCCAACTCCTGCAATAATGAAACTCACGGCTTTCACCAGGAGATCAAGTTTAGGAACTTGACCATAGTCTCGTAGAATCCATTGTCAAGGTCGTAGTATTATTATTTAAATACACCAGTTTGAATCACTTTGATGCTGGATCTTCCATAATACATGTCGAATCTGATTGCTCATGAAGGGTTTCACGTATCGGTGAGCAGTGGGTGCTATTCATAATTTATACTCTATTTTTCTATTGGCCTAAAGGAGTATCCGTTTACCTGAATAAGGTCAATACATCTTAGCTCTAAGGTTATTATTGAGTGTTAACATTACAGAGAAGTTACTTTAGTTGGAAATCTTTGTACGTATAAATTGAATGTGTGTTGACGGAGATGCTTGTGGCCGATTTCCTTATTGCAGGTGCAGGCAGTTGGCTGCACTCATTTGTTATGTCTTTCGCTTACACTTATTGTACACTGCTTGTAGTATATACATATGTATATGTAAAACAAATAATATAGATGTAATTCAATGGACAAACAGGGAGCATGCACGTAGCATACATGTTGAACACTTTAACAGTAATAGGAAATAGATCATCGAAAGAATATTGTACTAGGAGACGTTTCAGCTACTTCGGAGGATCTCTTCATTTAAACGTTTATTTGTAGCAGTTTAAGCAGATGCACGGCAGCACAAAAGAGGAATGGCAGGAGTTTTGGAGTAGGGTGTAGTTTCTTCATTTTTGTTAGTTGATCGCTCATCGTAGATTGCTGACTTCCTAGACTTACAAATGTTTGTCATTCTTCAGAACAGAAGCTGAATTTCAGGGATGTTTACTGAATATTTATCCTTGATTTATTTTACAATTGAAGATTCGTGTATAGAAAATAAATACTTTAGTCTCAGTGTGTAGAAATTCTGTATTCGTTCATTTTGCTGATACACGTTCTATTGAAATACCCTCCTGAGCAACCGAGTGCAATTGGAATTGAATTTTCTGAATAACTGAAGAATTTATGTGTATGTTCTAAATTTAATAATAGTTCTCCCTTAATCAGACAATCTTCAAAATGATTTTGGTCAAGATTCGGTTTTAGAGTTACCACCAGAAAGCGAACTCATGACCTCGGTAAGCACAGCCCTCAGCAGCTACAAAACACAGGTTTGGCATCTCGAAGAACATCAAGGATGAAGTGACACAAATGCAGAAACAGACAAGATCACACTCGTGCAAGAGGTTGTTGGTTGCATGGTACGCTGGCCGTCCATCGAGGGAGAGCTATGCAAGTGAAAGAAGGTAAGTCAATGCTTAACGATTCAATCTACAATCGACTCCAGTAGAATAACTGCTAATACTTCAATGAGTCGCTAAAATTGCTAATAAGAACTAGTGCAGTAGGCATAGTCTTCCATCATTTGAAGTGATGACTCTTATAAAGACGAACTCTTTCCGAGTACTGTAATATTCAATCGTAATATTCGAGGGTATTTTCAGGGAGCAATAACATTTCGGAACTTAGTTTTTCCCTGGTGTTAGGAATACATCTGTTATAGGAGAGTTATTTTTTAACGAAGAACATAACAATTTTGAAGCTAGATCCACCGTTTTATTGCTGGAGACTCCTATTAATTGAAATGCCTATCAAGCTGTTTATGCTGCATGTTCGTGTTGACTAGTTTTAATGGGCAAACGCAAATATTGTGTTTTCAGCAAATAGAGGTATGTTAAAATTATTCATGAAAGTTAAAAATGATAAATTCTACAAGATATATTAATAAAATAGGAATAAACATAGAAGGTAACATTTTGAGAGGCAAATATTTCGGAATATGAAATGCTTACAATGCTAAAACAAGACTAGACTCAAAGTGATATAACGTCGAATGAAAACAAAGTTTACGTATATCCGAAATCTGTATTTACGCTCGTAAAAAGATTTTATCGCTTGCCTCTCTTCACCTACTCACAACTGAATGGAGTTTTTGCATTCCGAATCGTTTGCCATTAGAAATGTTCTCTTTTACGTTCCTTTGAAATGTTACCGGTGAGATTTCCCCAAAATCCGCCAATTAAGGCTATAATGTATACTGTATGTGTGATATAAATTGCACACAGTTTAGACGTTATGTCTGCATGTTACAAATTTTTGGATCTAAAATTGACTTGAAAGTGGTGAAAGAGTTTAGGGGGCTAGAAAAGGGTTTGTAGAACAGTGGGAAAGGTAAATCAGTGTTTAATGGAACTATAGGGAAATAGAGCGTATGATTCCACAATATTCATTTATGAATGTATAACTAACATATTCCGCCATTAGCAGAATGTTTTTGAACGTCCCCGGTAAGGCGGAAAATATGACCGCGTCCTATTCTTCAGGTCTCATATCTATGTAAAATTTTGTCCCATATTGTATATTCTTGTTGGTAAGAGATCGTACAGGTCGTTTGATGAAATTACGAAGGTATTGTAAGAACGATTTATGTACCGTGAATGAATACTCTCATCGTAATCTGCATCTTCCATGAAAGTTTCAGGTGGTCTCTTTTGACTGTCCTCTTCAGTTTACGCTACACTCCTGGTACAGTTTTCTCTTCTATCTTATACAGTTTTAATAAAACTTCATTTTTTCTGTAAGCGATTAAATTGATGAGTGGAACATTAGTATTTTAACAGTGTTTATTTACTGTGTTATACATCTGAAGGTATGACAATAAATCATTTATCACGTCACGTTTCCTTTTCCAATTCTCTACTTAAACTGTGAAATACAATTCCTTCCGATTTTTCGAAATCATGCCAGAATAATCTGAAAAATTGGAACGATTTCGATAAAGTGGAATTTTATCGTGTACCCACTTTCGCCAAGGAAATGATTGTTTCTCCTCACGGTTTTTCTTCTCCATTCTGATATGTTTGATGCCATACGAGTATTACTATACTCGCAATGTCTTCAAAATTACAATATCTGTGGAACAGTCAAATTCATTCATTGAGTAAAAATATTTTGCAACTAACCACAATGTTTTCATAGCAAAGTTTGGTCTTGTTTAGAACAGGCGACTGAACTTCATACCCTCAACAAAATACAAACGGGAATTTGAAGGAGACATAGAAAGAGCTATTTTAAAAAATAAGGGTTACACTTTATTCATTTTTAGTCTAGGTACAACAGGCTTTGCTAGGTTAGTACAGTAGTGAATTTGTTTCACAGAAAAACCGTAAAATATATCAACATCTTAAAGATCATACAATCGATCATACCTTAACGATCATACCGATTACTCTAACATATCCTCGCCTGAGTAACTTGTCTACAGCGAATATGGCTGGCATGGGGGCAATATAAAGAGATTATAACTAAGTTATGCAGCAGACTGCATGCAATCTCAACAGCCAAATTGAGTATGTTGTCAAGCGGGAACAGAGTAGCGTCACTACTTCTACGACCGTTTCAAGAACGCTTATTCTGTTAAAGAACTCCGTAAGCTGCAAATACTGTAAGGTTGTATGCTCTACTTCGTCTACTTAATAATCATGTTTCCACGCACCAAACACGCTTTCTACACATCCATCACAACGCTTTTTACACATCCACCACAACGCGTTTCAAACATCCATCTTGAAGTTGTCCCCACATGCATCACAATGCTTTCTAAACGTTCATCTCTACGTTTTTCATACATCGATCTCTGCATTTCCCACACATCCATCTCAACGTTTCCCATAAATCCATCTTTGCGTTTTCCATACATCCATCCCAACGTTTCCCATACATCCATCTTTGCGTTTCCCATACATCCATCTCAACGTTTTCCATACATCCATCTTTGCGTTTCCCGTACATCCATCTTTGCGTTTCCCGTACATCCATCTTTGCGTTTCCCGTACATCCATCTTTGCGTTTCCCGTACATCCATTTCAACGTTTTCCATACATCCATTTCAACGTTTTCCATACCTCCATCTGAACGTTTTCATGTAAAAGTGCAGTCCAGCTTCAATAAAGTACTCACCGAGATACACGGCAAGCGTCTTCTAACATGCGACCTCACCACATCCAAAAACTTGATAATCGACGGGAGCAGAGCAACGCCATCCTCATTCAAGTTCGAGATTTTATTGCTGCAATATTGAGAAATATGAGACTCATAATAAAGGCAAAATTACTTCGCGAAGTTACCGAGCACATGCCTGCCTGAGATTTTTATATTTTTCATCTAGTAAAATAATTTGAACTATATGCTCTACAATTATTTTAGATTAATTTTCTAGTATGGTTTACAGTTAGCAGTTCGGTAGAGTTCGCGTAAATAGAGTTCTACGAGATACTATGGAGAAAGAAGTTCTGCCATAATTATTGCGTAATTTCTACAGCTTCAAAGCTTTACAACACAATGCACACAGTTTACATGCGACTCCACTTTTAAAGTGATTAGAAATATAATTGCAGCAGAGGTTTTTCTTACGGGCATCCTTACTCTATATTCATCGTACTCCCATGACGTATTTTTAATCATTCTAATAAATGTCAATTCCCAGAGAACAAGTTTTGGGCAGGCTCTCTACACTACACATAAACTGTATATACACAGACAACGCTATGTTTGAGCAGCTGGGCGAGGGAGACTTGTGCACAGTAAAACAATTTTTTCTAACCTGCAACTTTAATCGCGATCATAAATGTAATGTTTTTTAATCTAATTGGTTAGAAACAGTTGACCACTGGAATTGCTCACAGAGTATTTCAAAATTGACCGAGAACCTTCGAATGTAAAAAATTAAAGAGTGATTCCTAAATTCCCTCCCGAGCGAAGTGTGCTACAGGAGGTACTCGGCTTCACTAGGAGAAAAAGGGAGAAAAATTGGTGAAGCAAAAACATACTAGCAAAATTAAACACATTATAGCCTCCAACAACCAGCGTTACAGCGGCTGTAGCGCGTCCATAGGATTGACAAAATCATTCTCGTACAATTTGAATAAAGTAAAAACATGGGCTATAAATCAAATACTGGAAAGCTATGTTATCATGAAATAAATTTCATAAGCGCAAAAAGCAACCAGAATCAATCTCTAGCAGAAAAGGCATCATGAAAACTCAACTGAACTTCGAGCTGAAGTATAAAGTTATCGAGTAACCACATTTTTTTGGAGGACAAGTTGATTAGAAGCGGATTAATTTAACTCAAAAGGTACTCCACGATATTAAATTAAATTGGAAAAAATTGAGTTTATGAAGAACAAAAGAAAACGGTGTATACTTCAACGAGAAAACGACAACCTATGTTTGACGAATGAAGTAGAAACGAAGATCAATTCAATAAGTATTGGCTGAGGGAACGATCGAGAAAGTTGTATGGAAATAATGTGACATTTTTATGTAGGTCTGTCATACTTTAGGTGTGCACACTGGCAATCCAGTTGCTGGTCAAGCGTGAGAGTAATTTATTTCAGAGGATAAAGTTATCCAGTTCTTTGCCACTCTCGTACGTGGCAAGACATGGATGTGAAAAAAATAACTTGTGAAAATGCTGGAGGCTATCTTAATGTGATACAAAATCAAAATGATGAAGAACAGGGAATTTCAGAATCAGATTATGCTGCAATTCTTTTTCATATGCCAAAGAAAGTAAACCATCGTAAATTTGTTTAAATCTTTTCGCTACCGTTGAGTTAATGTCACGAACTTTAAAAATCATTCCCTCTAGTCCCATATTCTAAATATTTCGTTCAAAATTACGGCAGAATTACATGGCAATTAGTAAAGATGAGTGATAATTTACACAATATTTTGATCAGTATGAAAATAATTTAGTGGTGAAAGGGTTAAACAAAGAACTTACAATCACACGATGAACTTCACTGAGGTCACACTGGACAATTCGAGTCTGTCTGGTGCTCGGGTCTCGAGTCTACAGTAAAAATGAAGTACATACTTAACGTAAGATAAAACAATTGGTAATGCCAAAGACACTAATTTGAGACAAACTATCTAACAGCATGGGGTGCACAATTAATAGTACATAACACTGATCATGGGAAGAACATTCACCATAGGAAGGACACGCCCATAGTCTCCATTAAATCACTCGTACATTGCATCCTCCATTAGATCCCTCGTACATTGCATCCTCCATTAGATCCCTCGTACATTGCATCCTCCATTAGATCCCTCGTACATTACATCTTCCATTAGATCCCTCGTACATTGCACCCTCCATTAGTTCCTCGTACATTGCACCCTCCATTAGATCCCTCGTACATTGCACCATCCATTAGATCCCTCGTACATTGCACCATCCATTAGATTCCTCGTACATTGCATCCTCCATTAGATCCCTCGTACATTGCATCTTCCATTAGATCCCTCGTACATTGCATCCTCCATTAGATCCCTCGTACATTGCATCCTCCATTAGATCCCTCGTACATTGCATCCTCCATTAGATCACTCGTACATTGCATCCTCCATTAGATCACTCGTACATTGCATCCTCCATTAGATCACTCGTACATTGTATCCTCCATTAGATTACACATGCATTGTGTCCTCCATTAGATTACACATGCATTGTGTCCTCCATTAGATTACACATGCATTGTGTCCTCCATTAGATCACTCTTACATTGTGTCCTCCATTAGATCACTCTTACATTGTGTCCATTAGATCACTCTTACATTGTATCCTCCATTAGATTACACATGCATTGTATCCTCCATTAGATCACTCATACATTGTATCCTCCATTAGATCACTCTTACAATGTATCCTCCATTAGATCACTCTTATAATGTATCCTCCATCAGGTCCCTCGTACACAGCTGCCTCCATTACACCGGTTGAGTTCATCGTGAACTCCAGGAGAACTTGTAAAGAAAACAAAGATGAAAGAACATCCCATTTGGCTGGTATGTTACGCATATGTTTGTGTAATCATGTTCATTGGTTTGAAAGGAGGGTACAATTTCCAGAAAAAATCTTATTCTTTGGTGGAGAGAAAGTATCTAACAAACCTAATCATTATAATGGAAATCAGTTATTTTAATTATGATGGTCGTATTATGAAATTTAAAGCGTCATTCAGAAGTTAGGTGGTGGGAATATGTTACAGTGCACCACCTAACTTCTGAATGATGCTTTATTTTTCATAATACAAACGTCATAATTAAAATAATTGATTTTAAGCGAAGGAAACAAAAATAAAGGAAGATCGTGTACAATGTTCTTGAAAGAGTTAACAACGATTGCAGTCAACGTCAAGGCAACATTACTCTCAGTCAACATAAGTCATAGCCGACAAAAACATAGTCCTAAACATGTTTCCTCGTTTAAAATAACGTGGAAATGAACGGTTTGACCAAATGAAAAGAGCTCAAAGAAAAAATGAAAGTTATGCCAGAAGTAGTAATATGCTCACAAGATTTAATAAAGAATATACAATGCGAGAGAGCACTACAATATTTTCACTGATTGAAACATAGTACTTTAGCGTATTTATTCTTGAATTTCGAGAATGTTGAGGAATAAATTTAGAAATCCTAATAATGTGAGAAAAACCTGTTTTTCAACATCTAAGTCATGGAAATGATCAGTGTTTAGTCCGAAGAGAAAATAAATCTTTGGAAATTTCAAAAGTCGTAGACTTAATTTTTTTTCACCTTGGTGAAAGCCCATGTCTAACTCATTGAGGACAACATTTCGCATTTTTTTTGCGCAAATGTTGAGAACACCAACTCTAATTAATTCTCGAAAAATAAAATCGGAATGCAATTCGTCTCATGAACCAAAGTCTCAAAGTGTAATGAAGACACCTGAGTGTATACGTGTGAGTAGTAAGACTACACGTGCGCTGCTACGTGCCTACTGCTGGAAAGTCGAAGGACGTTTAAATTTCGAGGAGTTTCAAAAAATTTCAGTGAATGTGAAGTGAATCGTTTTCAATGACACAAATGCCAATACCTTTGGATATGTAAGAGAAATATGAAGTTTTTATGAAAGAGTGCCGATATGGTTTGAGAAAGAATTAGAACCGGAATGTTGTACGGTGAGCATGATAATTTATTAAGCTTCAAATTTGCTGTCTATAGGGTTGAAAGGAAGAATTTTTACAGAGCTGGGAGATCTGGGTTAATAGTGTTTTCGTAGTATAGAGTACATAGAATACTCGACTATAAAACGACGAAAATACAGTACTTATTCACCTTCCCTTCTAATTAAAAAAATTATAAGGTATTAAAGCTCTGGTGAAGATCGTCAAAAAAAAGCGTTATTAGACTCGCCTACTTCAGAGAAAAAAAATGAGCCGCAAATTTAGAATACATACACGGCGAGAGAACTTTCTATCGCTACACAAAACCATTCCAGAGCAAGGTACTGGAGCTACCGCAGGTAAACAAGTTTCAGTTGGGGTAGTCTGAACAGTAGCTACCAGGGAAGATATTGAGGAAATTTGTGACGAATGATCTAGTATTCACATAATGAATAACATTTATAAAATATTTAGAAAACGGGAAACAAGTGGACTTGTTAAAGTGAAAAAGTAATAAGATCACCGAAATTAGAGTGGAAGTTTTAAGCAAATGAGCGTGTCTCTACAGAGGAAGTAAAAACTACAGTAGAATATGTTGAAGACAGTGTCTATGTGAGGTAAGTAATAACTCCAGTAGAATATGTTGAAGACGGGATCTCAATAGAGGAAGTAATAACTCCAGTAGAATATGTTGAAGACGGGATCTCAGTAGAGGAAGTAATAACTCCAGTAGAATATGTTGAAGACGGGATCTCAATAGAGGAAGTAATAACTCCAGTAGAATATGTTGAAAACGGGATCTCAGTAGAGGAAGTAATAACTCCAGTAGAATTTGTTGAAAACGAGATCTCAGTAGAGGAAGTAATAACTCCAGTAGAATATGTTGAAGACGGCAAAGCTGAGTGGGAAGAGGATCCTGCAGTTGGCATCAATGGCAAGGGCGAGTTCCCTGGAGGAGTTGGTGCTGACATTGGCAAGGAGGTGAGGTGCCAACATGGTCATGTCCCCTCCAGCCCCTACCATCGGCACGTGTCCACTCACCTGCTGTAATAACCACACAAGTTCGAGAAAAAGAACAGAAACTAATTGTGGGATGAAATGCAGCAGTGAAATAATGGGGAAGGTAAGTAATTAAAGTAAAACTAGAGTTAAAGTGGGAGAATAGTTGGAATGATGTAGGCGTGAATAATAAATACAAGTGTACTTGGAGCAATGCGAGTAATTTGCTTTAAGTGCGATATGATGTCTAAAACCTTAATTCAAAATGTTATTCAAAGCAAAATGCCTTGTTAAATTGTACCTTCAATTATGGAAATATTTAAATGCTTAATAAGCAATTAAGTTTGAAAGGCGTTTAATCCGTAGTTGGAATTGCAAAACTTGTGGGAAAATATTAAATTCAGCCTTTCTACGAGTGAACGCTCTGAAAACTGCTATTTTGGACGAAATTCGAAACAAAGTAAGTTAGCAATGAGGCTTTGTAAAATTAGTTTTTTCAAACAAACTTTTCAGTTATCAACCACGCACTTAATGTCTTTAACTTCACAGCTGAGAAGTGTGCTCATTTGACCAGAAAAAACCCTGATTAAGAAAAGGTATGAATACTTTACGAAACGATTGAAACAAGCTCTCAGGTATGACAAATCTTAAAGTTTTATTGGTCTCGTATGTCGTTCTTATTTCATCGTAAGCAGAATGGGATATTTTCTAGCACACACACACATACACACACATACACACACGACGTGAGTACACACACATGCTTAAAAATAAACTTGCGTAAAATTGACTGTATTCGTCCACTTACAGCGATAGAGGCTGGCGGTACAGCGTATAGGTCGTCATCCATGCCCTTCTTTCCGTTGCTGTTGGAACACTGCTGCTCGTCCGCTTCAGCATCGCGCTTCAGGTCCTGTGTGCGCTTTGCACCTTTCCGAGGCTTGGTAGCTGGGGGCTTTGGGTGTTTCCTCCACATGTAGTTGGCCAGGGTGAACTCCAGCAGCGCGCAGAACACAAATGCTGAAATAAAACCCTTAGTTACTCGCATGTCATGAATAGAGTAGCAACAACCGTTTATAAATTGAGAAACATACCAGTGATATTGTACGCTGGGATTTTGAATTGGTCTTTCAGCATTTCAGCTATTTTACTGTAATCTTTTTAATATAGAATCGTGGTATGAAGTTCACGAATTCATGCATAGGGATGGTAAAAACGTACACCACACGCCATGTGAATGGCGGATATGCATCGGCATCACAATGTGGGCATCAATCCGAACTGCTTGTCTCAACTGAGAAAGTTTCCAGTGTTGCTCGTACTGAAACAAACCAACATATAATACCATGGTACTTATGACTCGTCTTGGACCGACTCCGAAACCATTAGTTGAGGGACCTAACACGCAAACATACAAATAGTCTACATTAAATAGTATGCATCGCACATACTATGTATATAAATAGGCTTTCAATCGTCTCATTGACTTTTTTATTCTTATTACGACTGTGATTTAAAGTGGTAATATATATATGGTTTTACTTTCTCGAAACCAAATTTCGTCGAGATTTAGTTCCGAATTTTTTACGATGACTTTAGAGGCGTTTACATTCGTATTCTTTAAATCACATCCATTGTGTGCTTCTATTGCTAGAAAAGTTTTACAAATGAGATGTTCCTTTAGGCAACTTTCGAAAGCAACACAATACCTGTATAATTGTTTCATAATCGACCTTCAACGTTTTAGTACAGGGTAAGATAAAGTTGAAGTTACAGTGGCGCTTCAAAAAGTTATCGCTTGAAAGAATTGTTCAGAGTAGAAAAATGTGCATTGAGAAATGTACGTGAATTTATGGTATCCTTGAGATTCTATTTCAATGAATTGAAACTAATATTTATCGTTGCAGGATTAGTAAATGACGACAATAGATGTTCACATTATTTTCCGAAGGGTTCTTAAATGTTAAATAAGATCGAATCATATTGTTCATTAACAACCACTCAAAAAGTATTCATTTCCAAGCCGTCACGATATCGCAGCCTTATTTTGGACCACAATAAACTTCATAAGCATAAGAAGCGCAGCGGACGCATTCTGTAGCACTCCACCACTCGGCAGAACCGGCGAGAAATTTTAACATACAGAAAGCCGAGGCCTTTTGGTGCCCATAAACGTGTGAATCCGAGACACGGATTTCCTTGAATGCAAAGTACAGATTTTTTTGGTGTCTGCCGTACCGCGCAGGTGGATGCAAAAATACTGCACACAGTATCGACGAAAATATGCATATATGCATCACGTAAGCGCTCTGTACGTAAGGGTCCTGATGAGCAAATCTCCCCAAAAGCAGCATCGTTTGAATAGAAGGGAGATGAAATATTCTGTGCGCTTTCATGGGAAGAAATAAGGGATTTGAATGCTGTGTTCTACGTGGAGAGAAGAATGTATGGAGCGCAATTTTAACCGCAAAGAGTACCTTTTAGATTGATTACATGAACGTTAAGAATAAATAGGAATGAAGCGAAGCCGCTAAATCTAACAGATTGCATCGGGTGCTTTCGAGCTTCAGGGAAAAATATACAAGCTTTTGTCAGGGAAATACTCCTGTAGATTAAGCTGAGTATTTCATTCAAATACCTCTACTTGAATAGCAGTTTATCATTTTGAAAGACTGAGGAAACCAAAAATATAAAGAACAACATTTCCTGAACAACCGAATGAAAGTTTTGAATCCATACGTGTAAAAATAATCCTCTTACTGGATGAAGAAATGTTTTCAAAAACTGCAAACGGCAATAAAATCGTTTGGTTGATACTTAACTATTTATTTACTCAAATATTTCGCTGTCATTCGCCTTGTAACATATGTGTGGTAAACACAAAGTGTTACTGGGCGTTCAACACGTGACGTTACTAGGCGTTACTCAAGTTAGAAAGGATTTAGCCAAAATGAATGCAGGGCTAAGTAAAATTTAAAAATAGTAGAAGGCAACAACATTTTTGTAGTTGTGATTCGATTATAAGAAACTATTAAATTCATCAGCATCATGGTTTAGAAAATTATATTCTTTCAGTCTGAGCGGATGTAATAAACTGTCTTGGTTGCCGAGTTTTAGAAAACTAATATTTGAATTAGATAATAATAGAAAAAGTGACATTTATTGAATTAAATATTGAGATAAAGCTTCAAAAATGAAATGAAATTTCGTTTGAGTACACGGAAACGTATCGCCCATCACACACCCATAGTGTGTTGACACGGTATGACAGGTG
>VCRD01000686.1:243494-275632 GCA_006783055.1 Trinorchestia longiramus | reverse complement strand
TTTATGGTTATAGCGTAAAATAGCATAAAACACGTAAAATAACATAAAACGTGAAAATAACATAAAACAGTTCATATAAGATTAATTTTCTTTGTCTGAAATACCTTCAACATAGAACAGCTTACTTGTGGGTTTCAAAAAAGTTTGTTCCCGAGTACGGGTTCTTAAGCTAAAATCCACAATGAGAAAAATTTAAGCTAATGTTCTTTGCCATGAGACCCCAATCGACCACCCCAACCTATTTCCTTAGGTAAAATACTCTTAAGAAGAAACTCACCAAGAGATATTGCCGTAATTCACCTCATAGATGGGAGGATTTATAAAGGGTGGAACAGGCATCGTAGCAACCCAGATGCAGGGCTCACAGAGGATAGGCTGTTTTCCTGCTGACATCTCTAAATGCTCATTCAAGTGGACGAGGACAGGTAGATTGACTACTTCCCATTTGAGAAAGTTTTTCGTGTAATCCAGTTCCTCACTAAACTACTCGTGCATATGAAGTGTTAGTGACACCGACCGTAGTTCAAACGTCTTGATAGTCATTTTTACCGCTTTGATAACCCAGTTATATCCTATTCAAAAATATATCCTAGTTCTTCGATACTTAAAGTGAAAATCCGAACACAGAGACGCTGGTAAATCAATAGACGGTCCACCCGTAAGCAGCCCCCGACCCAACCATCACGGTTCACCCCACATTGTCATTTCCTTAATTTTTGTGGTTCATCAAAAGTCAAAACCCGAAAATTTCTACGCAGCTAGTTAACTCCCCTGCTGACATTAGAGTTTTGCGCTCCTATGCAACACTGAACGTAGCTGTGAGAGATTTCGTATGCATACTGCATGCATGGTGTGGTAGAACAGCGACAATTATTATACGGGTACGACTTGATCCAATTTTTTCACGTAGAAAGTAGGATGCAGAAGCAAAAGCTGAAATTGCAAGTCATTTAAGACATCAATGCAAATGTGCTGCATTATTCCAATGATTTGAAAAGGATGGTACGAAGGGCAAACGTTATATATGAACTGCCATAATACTATTTACAGTTCGACTGGACTTGTAAGTTTTATTTTAACACACGATACGACATCAACAAATCCAGAAAATCAGAAATGAGGCCACTATTCAGTCTTTGAAACTTGCTGAACAAAAGTGTGGAGTATAACTCACGGAGAAAATAGGCTTGACAAATTGATATTAAGAAAAGCCCAAAAATACACTTTAGCTATAAAGATTAGGACACTAATTTACTTCTGATAAAAAAAACGGGTATTCCATCGGAGGTTTTAGTTACCGATTCATCTGATCTATTAACATAAATTGTGATAAAGCCTTAGGGTCATAATATATTATTTGAAGAAAACTGTTAGGACACGAGCTGTGCAGGAGAGACCAAAACACGCAATTTATTTCAGGGACGGGCGGAATGCAAGAAATGCATCCTCAATTTCAGTATTTGATAGGCATGAAATTAGGTTGGTTTCACAAAGGCGGCCAGTAATCGCGTTTCTTGGTTGAAGTTTACGTGTGGAAACGAAATCGACGAGAAAAATTGTTCACAGAAACGTACCCCGATTTAGTTTTGAAAGCTAGGCTTCCTGTTTTCAATCGACCTAAATTAACGCCTATTATTTCCTTAGTAAGACATCATCAACATGTTATGCAGCTGCCTCAATGAGCTGACTGGTAGGCGGTAATGCTGAAGTTGGCAACCAAGTTGTCTGGCTAAGATCAAATCAGGAAAATTTGGTTAAACGGAGAGAGCGAACCAATCTAAGCCTGTAAAACTAGGAAAATAAACTAGACCTACTTTAATGCCACAGGCAGGTCAAGTAAGTTTAGTGAATATGACCACTTCGTAAGTCTACAATAACAAACTAGGTATGCAAACATGAATCACGAAGTTTTAAGGGGCATGGATAGATGAACTTATCTGTATGCTGGATAAGATTTTTTTAAAGATGACCAAAATGAACAAGTCATTCATCAAGTATCAGAATTAGGTTCATATAAGTAACTGCTTCCTCATTAGCTCGTAAGAAAATTGTTGGACAGAATAAAACTCGCAGCGCCAATGCAGGTTTGTACGGCTATTTAATATCGTTAGAGTAATTATTCAGCATGAATTACAATTCCTGTGCCCGTGTTGATTTTCTAACAGTCTTCCTATTTAGTAATCACAATACTCATAACGTCTAAATCAAATTATACTATGCATAACTTTCAGGGAATTTAGGATCAACAATCAGAGCAAGTTTGGTCAAACAACCTAAGAAAAATACTTTCCTAAAAACGCCTGAAATAAGCAATTAGGCAGTGGAAATACCTCTTTCCAATGAAGATTTTACCAGGTATTGTGAAAAATCATGCTATAACACAACATAAGCTCTAACAAATTAGACTCAAAGTGTGAATAAATAATTTTTTCCAGGTTATTAGAAAAAGCCACTAACAAATCCTCACAAGGATAACACCAGAATTAACTAATCTCACCTTGACAGAGGATATTCTTCATGCTCAAAAGCATACAAAATTTCGATACACTAACATTTATCGACGGTTTAAATTTCTTTCATGTTATCATGAAAAATTAACTCCCATAACAGGGTTAATGCAGAAGCTTGATTAAATAGAACAGTCATTTTTTCAATGATGAAATACCTAAACAAACCGGAAATTAAAACACTTATGCTCTAATCCTCTTAAGATGTAAGACACATCACCAGCACGTCACGCACGGCACTGAAGTCTGACTGCAATGTTGCCACAAAACAACGTTTTGCGGGAGATTTGAAAATAAAATCAGGCTACAGGATTAAAATCCCCTATACTGTATGATGAGACAGATATACATCGTTAAGTATGGCACCGCATACACGGTACGGCATGTATAGATTTGTGAATGGTTTCTCATACATATTGTAGCATGCATGGTGATTTTTACACGATAATGGATGCGAAGCAGAGAAGGATAATTTTCAGTACAAAGTTTTAGCATCCTCAACCAACGAGTGATCGTTCCCTCGTAGTTCCGTCAATCTCAGCTCTAATGATCAATTAAGCCGCAGAAATTGGCAAAGCTTTGCCTCATAGGACGGCGGAAACAAGCACGTTATCGTGTTTTTATTACGGCACTCTTCAGTTATTACGGGAACCTTCTGTTGGCGCACAAACCTTCTGTAATTACGAGACTTTTAACTTGTTACTGGACCCTTGTGTTTAATTGACTTGTCTGCGGTTACGAGACTTTTGTGTTGTCATGCGAGGCCCTTGTGTTGTGAGACCCTTCTCTTACCGCGGGACGTGTTGTGACACCCTTACATTACAGCGTAACCCTTGTGTTGGGAGACCCTTCTGTTGTTGCGGGACCCTTGTGTTGTGAGACCCTCATATTACAGTGAGACCCTTGTGTTGTGAGACCCTCATATTACAGCGAGATCCTTGAGTTGTGAGACCCTTACATTACAGCGTGACCCTTGTGTTGGGAGACCCTTCTGTTGCTGCGGGACCCTTGTGTTGTGAGACCCTCATATTACAGCGAGACCCTTGTGTTGTGAGACCCTTATATTACAGCTGGACCCTTGTGTTGGGAGATCTTTCTGTTACTGCGGGATCCTTGTGTTGTTATGAAGTCTACACTATTACAGTAACTTCTGTTACTTGTAAAATTAAAATTTCCGATGCGTACCAATTCATTGTAACTGGTAGATCAAAAGAGGCCTATTTCAGCTCGTTTACAAACCTCCGATAACAAAGCACGCACGAGAAATTCGGTAATAACCTACTTCAAAAAATAGATTTAAAGACCTTTTATTTGGAGGTCCTAACAACACAGAAAATTTGAATTACTAAAGAACATAATAAAAGTATATTAAATTAAAATATGTATGCATATAACATGGGCATACATCTTCAAGCAGGAATAAAAAAATTCTAAACTATTGGAAGAAGCAGTTTATTCAGTTTCTTAAAACTGGACGCATTATAAGCCCCTTTTTTATTATATTTTTTCAAGGTGAATTTCTACGAGATTCTAATTCGCATGGAGGGATATCATTTTTTTGATTACGATACATTAATTTCGAAACTTTTTTTAAACGTCACCCCTAGAAAAATCTGTTTTTTGACAGATGAATTAATCTCGTGAGAATTAAGGCAATAAGTATATTAGAACTGTTGAATAAAATAAAATAAATAATCTCTATGCCTCAGGAGGCTCATATCCATGAAGGCAGCCAGGATTTGTTTAGAGTAGTGACCTGACAGTGAAGGTTAATTTGGAGTACTTGGAGTGAAAAAAGTTTACAAATACTACCAATAAAAAAGTACCACCCAATAAAGTATATGTTGCAGCATTGTTCGTGAATGGAAATCATTCACCATGGTGCTTAGTGAAAAGTAATGCAGTATAGTTCAAGCAAAAAAAGACAGTATTTTCTGTAAAAAGCAAAAGCTCCACAGAGAAAAGAAAAACAACGTTACTTGTTAAGGAAACCAACATGAAATTATCCGTAAAGGAAAGTAATACAGCATTGCTCAGTGAGAAAAATGAAATACATCTTCCAGTATTAAGAGCCATCACCTGTGCCTCAAATAACAGGTTCTTCCAGGCCCAAAATCTCATGTTCCTGCCAATATTTTGGCATTTTTTCACAACGGATTGCTTAACTGGGCTAGGATTCAGCAAATATTTTCTCAAGGGTTCTAAAATACTCATCCTGATTGCCGTAACACTTTGACCTGCAGCTCTGTAGATAATCTATTTAGTCGAGTTTATCATCTTAGTACAAAGCATAATGAATAAATATTGAATACAAGCTCATGATAAACGCTAAAATTCGGTCTCACCCTAGTTAGAGATTGAACAGCAATAAATCGATCACACAGGATTTGACTGGACTCGTTAAGCACCCACTCAACATCGAAGCATCGCGTGAAAGACGATCTGAAAATCTGGTGCATCGAATTCCGAGTTTTATTTTTTGTAAAGACAATCAATCTCATGTGCATTCTCCCAAATACAAAAGGTTATAAAACAAAAACTCGAGTTCATTCGACTAGCCATTTTTATCAGTATCATAGTGTCTCTTTAGTGCCATTCCATGAACTGAAACATTTCTCGATTCTTCGCTAAGTAGAGCTATTTTTTTGCCGAGGTTGTCTCATGTGTTAAGGGATGAGCGAGATATTTTCGAGTCCCCGGCGTTTTTGACTTAACGTTTCAAATTTATTTTTTACGTTTAATTTATCATTCAAGATGACAGAGTTTCCTGCGAAATGTGCTGCCGTTTATAGTAGATTAGCACTGTAGAAAACGTGGTGAAACTCCACAACGAACGAACAACTGAGTCCGAGAAGAAAAAATCACGTGCTGAGCGCGGCGAGTTACGTTTTTGATTAATATAAATTTTTTAATACTAGCTCAAAATGACAGGGGAAACTGAAATGAGTGTAACGAAGAATATGGATTCAGGGAAGACAGAATACACAAACTGCTGATTTTATGGACGAATAGGCGAGTTTAATTAGTACTGAACAGTTTATTAAATAATTTTACACGGACGTTACTTCTGTCGAACCTAAAAATAAATATTCGCGAGTATTCAAATTACAGAAAGAAAAACATTCGTAAGTGCTGTAAAAACGTTTCGTTTTCCAATGTCTTTCAGAGCATAACATACGTGTGAGGTACTACAATGATCCAAGTCAATCTCGATATGCATAAAAAAGTCGACATGCAGAAATCCCAGAAGAGGGACGTAAAACCTTTGTACTTTCAGTTCATCATTAATTGTTTCTGATTTTGAAAGGAAACCTCGTACCTTCATTCTAGGCTGTCAGAGAAACCAAATTTGTTGAGAACAAACAATTCCATCAGACCAGACTAACAAAGAGCCTTCGTGTCCAGAGGATTACTGAAGAGAATAGGATAGACGGAATCTGTGATCACAGACAGCCCTGGGCATTTGACTGTCAGGAAATGGGGGGCTCTGTTTGATGACGCGTGATGATGAATTCTACTTGCAAATGTAAAGAAAATAAGTATAAAGGTCATTGAAAATGAAGGGAAACTTGAATATCCTTAAAATTGTTTTGTAATTTTGATGAAAGCATACACAAACTATTGAGTGGAAAGAATGCTAGTTGTATGGGTAATATGACCAGCTTGGATAAAATTAGCTACTAGAAGACTGATTAATTAGAGATGAGGTTCAAGTCCGTTAAAGTGGAAATTTCGAGAATATTATATATTTTTTTCAATTAGCTCAGCGCTTATAATTTTATTTACACAGATAGTTTTCATCGAAGTTCATCGTAATGTTTATGAAATTGCCTGGTCTTTTTTTTTCATACAGTCTAGACATATCAGAACGAATATATATTTTTTACCTAACGTAATTTTTCAAACTTATTTAAAAATTCTTGAAAAGTTGCATTTCATTTCAATAAAAATGTCATCCAGCCAAACGAAGGTAATGTTCCGTTGCATCTAACATCACTATCAATCTGAAACCCCACAAAAGAATCATAGTTACCTTAACAGAAGTAATCTGGTAGCTGAATTCTGACATTATTTATTCAAGAAAAAATATATGCTCACATTCTAATGATGAATTTTACCTTATATACATAGAAGTGTTGCTTTTTTCTTAGCTATATATTGTCGTATGAAAATGATTAGTAACTTTGAGAAAATTTAGCACAAAATCCTATCACACGTTTTCATTCATATATTGTTCAACCTACACAAGATCGACTCTGTGCTCTGCAGTTTGCTCATTCAGTCACTAGATCACCAGGAAGACGATTTTTATCATTGGTGTAAACCAAAAGTTCAGACATTTTCGATTAATTCGCGCAGTTTGAATGACTCAAGAAAGAAGGAAAGCTACAAAGTCTGCAATATTCTCAGAGGAAAATGATCGCTCTATTTTCTTTATGTAGCTTGTCGATTAAAAGAATAGTGGCGGGCGAGTCCCTCATGGCAGCTCTTTGGCAGGAGAAATGTCTGTTCAAAGATATTCCCTTGAGAGATCCTGACAATACGGAGGAAATAAATACAACGGAAAACTGTCGTCGAGATTGCGCAGCAATCCATTCTTCATTTGTCACAATACCAAACGACGAAAATTGTTTCTCAACAAAGGAGCAATCTTCTGTGCTTTGAATCTATTTAGTCTTGAATGGAATACTTTCAAAATTCGATCCGATTGCTGTTTGTGAAGTAATTGTTACGTAGCCGTATTAATTACATAGCTCCGAACATTTAAAAGCTTTCTGAGAGGGCACAAAATAAGTAAGGTTCTTGGAATATAAATTGCTCTAAAATAGTAACGGTAGAAAATTAAGCATTAAGCCGTGAATATAATTAGAATAGCTTGCAACCATTGCCAAAAGCTCTTTCTTAAAGGTATAAAATAAATGTGGCCAATATAGAAATATGCACTAGCTAACAGTACGATGTACTTGAGAAGCCTCGGCCTTTATTTAAGTGGCTGGAGCTGTTACTCTGCAAGCAAGTTATAGAAAAAGTGCATTTGTTGCTGAAGCTGAATTCATCAACATTTCATTCGAAAACAAATTACACTTACATGGAATAGAGAAATAATTTTCTTGACATCACCTAAAGTTCCATAGTAATATTGAAAAGAGGGAAGAGGATAACTTTATGAGATCATGTTGTTTATGTTCTCCAGATGCTAATATAACACGCAAAATTGGGAAATGAAGAGCTCTGCAGCATGAGCAAATTTACACGAAAGTTAAGCAATTCAGGAGACATCTTGCAGTTTGCGCAAGCCTTACTTTCCTACAGGTTAACGATCCCAATCTAGCAACAAAATCTGCGTTTACCGAGTACTGTGCATATATTTTAAATATATTTTTAGTATGGTGACTGGAAGCATATCTTTAAATTCGAATTACATTTGAAATGAAAAACTGTTAACAAACAATTTCATACATACACTTACCAATTGTAAACGATATCACGCATAATGGGAAATGAATACATATACATGTATTTATCCTTTCGAAGGATTTGTTATGAGGACTCTAGGACTTAATTCACATACGTTTTTCACACATTCCATGTTTTTTTAGCAATTTAGGTAGTATGACTGCAATAGGCAAACGGAAACCTTTTATCACGATAATGATCCTTTTCCCAGAACAATTCCCTATGGAAGGGATTGTGGCGTGAATGTTGTTATTATTGCGTTATCGTGATCGTAAAATTCAGCATTTGTCAAACGATTGTGCCCACATCCACGAAATTACTACGCACTTAACGCGATCAATACGAGCATTGTCTGATGCGCCGTTTGCTTTGCTTTCTTTCCCTAATGTATGCAAATTAAGCTCTTGGGACGCTCCTCTCGCCAAAATACAAAAATTACGACGAAAGTCGTGCTTTCAATATCCAGACTTAAAAATTTTGTTGCTCTATCGTCTCGTAAAGCTCTTAAATCACCAAAATTATAGGCCCATTAACGCGTTTTTTAGCTAAAACACAAAAACTTTGTAGCATTTCTAACTATCAAAAAGACTGTATTTTTAATTATTGCAATAGTGGAGCCAACGAAGCTTCATTAATCAACTGAGATTCTATTTCTTTCTTCACTGCAATTACTCGTTGGTAAGATATCTTAATGTTTCATTCCCAGCTCTGCGCCTGAGTTTCTTTTACTCGGTCTCCAAGTTACGCAGCGCTTACCTGAAGGCCATTCTTTTCAGGGATGAATTCAAATTACGCTTTTTACTTTTCTCGTGGGAACTTAAGTGATTCTATGGGGATATTTGTGCTGAATATTTAAATTTTTAGAGCTGTGCTCTCCGTAAGAATCACTATCATTCCACCGTATTCCTTTATCTTTGAATAGCGTCATCAAGAACTTAAGGAGCCTCCTATCAGGTGTTCGCTAAATTTTCCCTTAACACTTACAATCAAATTCTACACAATGCCTTCGTACATATAATGTCTAGAGCTCATCATCTAATTTCTTCTTGGCCTGCTACTAAATTACTTGATCAAAATAGTTTCCTAATAATTACTGGTAGAATGAAGAGCATTGAATTAATTTCAATTTACTTTTTTTCTCAAAAGATCAAATACTATCTGTAAACTGGAAGACAACTAAATTAGTTAGTAGCTTTCGAATAAGAACTACAAAATGCAGACAATTTGAAAATAGCCAACAGACAATAAATGTTGATCGTGACCCTAAAACTGCTTTTCATGCAGTTGAAAAAATACTTTTATTTTCTCTTACAGCTGCCAGATGTAGCCTACAAAACAGGTGTTTTCAATATAATTCTAACATGGAGAAGCGTACACACAAGTTCCATCTACGTTATTTTGGTCGTTTGATATCCTGCTTTACGTGGTTTCAAATAAAAAATACATTCAAGAGAGTATTGATGTTGTACCGGCTGATACTATTACGTTACTAAAAGTTCCGTCTGAACAACACACGTCATGAAAGTACGTTAGATCAACTAAATAACCTCAACAGCTCTGAAACTATGGAACTTTCTACTAACACGACCAGAGAGAGGGTTGTCCAGATGCAATGTTGTGCGTTTATTCGAATGCCATGTTATATAGTAACCCGAATGCCATGTTATGCAGTTATCCGAATGTCATGTTATACAATTATGTGGTCAAGTCTCAATGATTGATTTATATGTTTTCATTCGTAAACACATCTGGGTCACGTATTTGCACCTCTCATGGGAATAATCGCACTTGTTTGTAGCTGCCAAACAAGTGACGAGTGTTGACACCTGTAACGAGTGTTGGGCTACTCACTGGCACCTGTAACGAGTGTTGGGTTACTCACTGGCACCTGTAACGAGTGTTGGGATACTCACTGGCACCTGTAACGAGTGTTGGGATACTCACTGGCACCTGTAACGAGTGTTGGGTTACTAAATAACACCTGTCACGAGTGTTGGGTTACTCACTGGCACCTGTCACGAGTGTTGGGATACTCACTGGCACCTGTCACGAGTGTTGGGATGCTCGCTGGCACCTGTTACGAGTATTGGGTTACTCACTGGCATCTGTCACAAAAGTTAGCATACCCACCTGCATCTGTCACAAAAGTTGGAGTACCCACCTGCATCTGTCACGAAAGTTGGCATACCCACCTGCATCTGTCACGAAAGTTGGCATACCCACCTACATCTGTCACGAAAGTTGGCATACCCACCTGCATCTGTTACGCGAGTTAGCATACCCACCTGCATCTGTCACGAGAGTTATTACACCCACTCGCACTTGTCAGAAAGGTTACATTAACTTGTAGCTCGTGTTTTGTAGAGCAATCACAGCTCATCGAGCAGAGATGGACGAGACGCCTAGCTCAAATAAAAACCTTAATGAGAAAACAGAACATAGCTTGATTAAGAAATCAATCCATGTATCTCAGGGTCTTGGCACTGAAGATTAAAGTAAGGGAAAATTAAAAAAAAACTGCCAAACGCAAAAAGCTTCTAAACTCTACGAAACTTTGATGTCAACTTCGGGAAGTTTGTCTGCTGTAAATTGAATTTAAACTGTTATGTGTGTCTTTACCTCTAAATTTACTTCAGTTTTGTACTTTCTAAAGCAATGGATATAAACTTTCTGGTTATCTATGAATAAGTCATGAAATCTTAGAACTTGTACTCGTTCATCTGAGAGACTTTCTTGGACTTCTTTAGAGGCGCTAGAGGAATCTTTTGGATCATAAAAGAGATTGCTTGCAGCAATGCTGTGTCCAACTCGGGAAGCTCCCCATTAACACTCACCGATGTGGAAGGATTCTTGGCAGATGGAATCTACGATGTCCGTGATCTCGAATTGTGGCATGCGCAGGTCGCGGTACATCTTAATGGGCTCGTCCTTCTTCCACCGCAAGTCCAATTCCTTCATTGTCTTCGAAACTGCAACGAGAAAGAAAAAATAATACGAAATGGCAAAATGCTAAAACGTTCTTGGAACCGTGAATAGAAAAAAATATGTTGGAACATATGTAATGGGGTTTCATTCCGTTATTGTTGAGTTCTTGCCCTCGAGAATAGGTTTAATTACCTGATCGACAACCGGCAAAATGGACGAGTACTTCTGACAAAAGTAACAAGCGTCCCCATGAAAGAAAAACTACAGAAATTCTCACTCTCACGCGGACAATATCTATAAGTAGAAATAAGACGCTGTGTGGTTGGTGTGTGATCCAATATTAAGTCCTTAACTGATGGATGATGCTCATTGACCAAAGGAAGGATCTACAGCCAGCAAGGAGAGTCGGAGATCATCCATCAATGTCTCCGAGGTCTCCCACAAGGCTTACGAGAATCAAACCATCATTACTGGGTCGTTGCATCGAGACATTGACGAAATACCTAGTCTACGTTGAAGATGTTGTTACCCTAGAGCTGGGTTTCTTAAATTGGGGATTGTGCAATGTAAACTTGCTAATGTACGTTACTATGCATTACATAGGTTTCAAATTTAAATTTCAGCGAAAGCGTATCAGTATTGCTCTAATGAGAGTTTTTAATTAGCAGGCAAAATTATAGAGGCAGTATAAATGTTACTGAAGTAATTTTCGCAGATGAATGACAGCCCATGCTCATTACACGCGGGTGAAAAAAAAAAGTTGGGCAAAAACCTATCCAGAAAATAAATTATTCGCATCCGATCGTGACGTGCACTGCCTTTGGTTGTGCACTTTGTTAAACATTTCCAGCCCCGTATACTCATAATGAAATTTATAAATTACGAGTATTATTATATTCCTGGGTTAACAATCGTTGAAATCTATAAAAAGAGAGGCTGAAGAAAGGGTCAGTTTGACCACTGTACAGAGCTATGGGTATTAATTTTCCTTTGGCTGCATACGTACTACGCATTACGAAGGGTATAATACACAAACAAACAAAAACAAACAACTTTATTTCCAATCAAGTACACAGTACATAGACATTAGTACATTGGTTTTTCAAATCCTTAAGGTTAACATTCTTAGAGTAAGGGTGATGGTGAGTTCCATGCGACGATCCCGGGATGTGTCCATGGGCTTACCGATAAGTGCGAGCTCACGGCGCGAAACGAGAAACAGCTCGTATTCATGGCCGGGTTTCGAACCCGCGGTCTGTCTGCCCGAAGCAGAGACCTGATACCTAACACAGGCCGCAGACCACTCGACCACGGTGGCTGCGGCACATGAGTATTGATGAGTATACGGGGCTGCGGCACAATCAGCATTCAAATAAATTACTGCATAATGCGAAGTCCCTTACCTTCGTCGTTTGCACCTATGTATATGCCTGGAATTCAACTTCATCAATATCACCATTATTTTCGTAACCCTTTACTAAATTAATCTTTTAGAACGTGTTTTTAATTCCAAGAATATAATAGCATTATTATGATAGAATGAACGCACTTCAATGTGTACGTGTGTGTAAAAACTCCGTCATCTGTGGCTTAAGTCAATAATTCAATGCAGATTTTTGTGTCAACACTTTTAAATTTGGAGGAAAATATTGAGGTATCGTCTTAAACTATTTATTATACATGCCCTGTGGTGGGAAGTAATACAACTATACCTTCATCCCTTGTTATTGTCATTGTTGGCATTATCATGTAGTATTATTATTACTCCTCATTTTTAATATTAGTATCACATTAAAGGTTATAACATTTTGGTCAATGTAACGGTTGTCTTAGTGTTTGTATCTACGAGTATTTAAAGTTTGATACCTTCACATTCTGTAGACTTTATTTTGAGAATAGCGTAGATATACAACCTCTTTCGAGAACACAGCCGGTACTGCAGACGACACAATTTATGCACCCAAGTGCTAGCGGTCGACAGGAAATCGCTTAGCGATAAAAATATTGCGCAAATTTGCAGCTCTGCAGCTCGAAGTAACCTACACTTCTTGACTTGAATCCTATATTTTAGTTAACGCTTCGTTACGAACGAGAGTGGTTGTTAAAATCTACTTCCAATTGAACTGATAGAAAATTTAGTTTTTAGCGACTGGTTTAGAGGCAATTGCGTATGCTGAATTGATAGCGACAGAGACTGACTATTTGGAAGTCTCATAACAGAAGATATTTGTGGAGGAACATGAATATCAGGTGACGACTTCTCCCGATAAAAATGAAAGAGAAGCTAAAACAAATGTTTTTGTGTTCTTTTGCACTGCTTCATGTTTAATAAATTTTTTCATCACTCAAAGGCACATAATATTTATTTTGCACTATGTTATCATGTATCACTGTGGTTCCTTAGAAAACGAGGATCCACAACGTATGAATACAACAGTAATAATCTTTAATTTATTAATACACATGCATGGATAAAAAAAGGATCGTCTACTCATTGAAGCAAAGTATCGCATGTTCTCTGAAACAAAGTGAAATTTTGCAACCCTAATCCTATATCGGACAGATGTGGCGTTCCACAAACTCATCTATTTCTGCACCCGATAATGTAACATTTAAATGCTTATCGTAAAAGTCGCTCAATGCTATTGTTAATCTCTTTCTTTCAGATTGTTTTTTATACTCGGAGGGTTTCCTTGAAAAACTCAGAGGAATTTAGAGGAAACTAAAGCCATTACGTTGTTTCTCTCTATATTTACGTCCCACAAAGGACGTAGAAGTGTCAACAGTAGGCAACAAGTGGCAAAATACAGTCCATGTTGCTTCTGAACTAAGCATTTGAGAAGCTATTGCCCTCATAGGCCTGAGAGGAGCCTTCGTGTTAATGGTTCTGTACAGATATTATTGTATCTATCACTATGGTTTCTAAATCTATTAGGCAAAGACTTCAATCTCAGTGTCTCCTTTATGAATCGGTACGATGAATAAATTTTCCTTTTTATCTCTTCAATTGATCTGCATTGGTCAGTTTAAATATATATTTATAAACAAATGGAACTGTTGTAAAAAGATACATAGACAATGACAATTTTTCATTCCTTTTTTAGCGTTTTTCTAACAGCTCACACTCTTATGATAGGAGATCCACCTCAAAAAGTACGTTCTTTTTACGAAGCGACTGTTTCTTTACGGATCGAAAATATAGGACGCGCTTTTTATCGATCAATTGAATGTATTTTCGCTTTCTTACTTAGTTTTCCACGCCGTCACTTTTTTACCGTTTCTGGGGATTGGAGTGCGAGGTGCCGTGTAGGATTTGTTATTAGCGGATGCCGCACGGCAACGAACATCGCGGTTGCTGTCGAGGAGCAAATATTGACAAGGTTTCTGACCGACGCTTGGCAAACGACACAAATGTGTCTAAGAAACTTCGTTTCGATTGAAGGTGTGACTGAAATCTCAAAATTTAGAAGAGTTTTGTACAGGCGTCTGCAGCCTCCAGACTTACTTCTACAAACAGTGTATGGCCTTGGAACGCTTGATGATTAAAATTGTTACAAATATTTACAACTGGTTTAAAAGATACGAAATAAGTTTTTCAAGCTAAGCAGAATTGAATAAATTTGTTTTTTATGTGCCCTTAATGTAGTTTGGTAAATTTTTCAGTTTGTTGCATTGACTTCCTTCGAAAATTTGTTGGTAGTTCACCAATTAACTTGCATTAATTGTTGCAGCGCTACAACAGTATCGCTGTATAAAATAACGCAGGCAAAGAACTCGAAAATTAAGAAAATTTTCAATGTATTCATTATGCGTTCTCTCACTTCCAACCATTCTGTTACCGATTCAATCTAAGCTATATTAAACATTTTATAGCGATCCATAAATACACAGAACACAAACCCTACATTTATTATGCTCTGGGAAACATTTCCCACACCTGCCACACTGCACAGACGCAATTTTCTCGTCTTACACACAGGCCAAACACAGCTGCGAACAACACAGCTGCGAGTCATGTATCACATACCCATTGCATTAATCGTTCTGAACTATCCCTGTCATTGACCAATATTCTCACAGAATATTGACAAGATCCGTGTCAGCGTGTACGCAGTTAAATCTTTAACTTTCAGACATGTTGTGAGAGGACTTGCCTAGAAACTAACAAGCTTTCCTGTACTTCACTGCGATTACTCACTCTAACCCGGCATTATTCGCTATCATTGCATTATTTAATTAGATACGGTTTAGGAAAGGATCTTTATAGTCTCTGACATGTAAGAACTGTTTGAAGTAGTTTGCTGGGGGTCATCTTGTAGTTTCACTTTCCGATAGCATCTGCCTCTTTCACCCCTTAGAGAGTCTCTTCATTTAATTCTTTCGATTCCTTTCCTGCATAAACGTCGAATTCTTTATCAGCACGAGTAGAATTCGAAAGCTTTAGTAAATTTTGAGAATAACCTTAAAAATTTATTTTGCACAGGGACTGGCTTGAAGCCTGATGTTGGCAAACACAAAAAATTACCTGGGGCAAAGCTATTAAAAATTCTCTTTGAATTTTCGTATGATCTGAAACAGCGAGCTTTCTTTCGCAGCAGAAATGCTAAAGACATTGGGAATATTTATGGAGAGGTTTCTTATTCAGACGCGTGGGGCAACACCGAAAGAATGAATGTATATCAATAAGCTTTGAAAATTCGGTTCACAAAACTGATGACATCTTTGATTTAAGCGACATAAATGAAAACGCTCTGAAACCCATGAAAAACAGTCAATTTTACCGCCATACTTAATCAATACGAATACATCATTTCTTTTCACGTCATTGCTCTGTTAATGCATCAATACTTGAGCAAAAATAATGTAACTTCTTAAAAAGAGTGTGCTTTGTGAATTATATACCACCTAACGCATGCTTTGAATCTTAGAGAATAGAAAAATAACAAAATTAAAATATATGAACCTTCATTTGCGGTAGCCTTGATCACTCAACGAATTCAATATTAAATACCAAAGTTATCGAGAGTATTATGTCAAGACAACACGAACATTATTTTGCTCAATAAATAGTTCACTTGGAGTACATAAATTTCAACTAACATTGACAATAAATAGTTATTCAAGACATGATTTAATGAACAAAACTTCACCACTCATTTTTCAATTCCTCATTTATACCACATTGCGGGCATAAATGAAAAACATCTTAATACTAAAGTACAGTATGCGTACTGCTCGGATATGTCGTGCATGCCACGCTCATGCCACGAGCATGTCTGCATGAGCGGTGTAAAAAATCTTTTACTTCAACTCAAGTTCAAAGGTTGGAATTTTCAAACCCAAAATTTCTACCAGGATTTAAGCAGAGATGAATAGGAGTTTCCTTTCTTTAAAGCTGCATCGAGATAAGGTGTTTGCAAACCTACGTTACTAGAAGAATATTTTTGAAAATTGTTACACTGGAATTCTTCCAAAAAAGTTGCCAAACTGTATCAGCAGAGTTTAAAGAACATCGAAACCACAACAAAAAATCTCTTCCAAGCCCGGCCAGTAGCTGGCCAGTAATCCAAGTAATGTGGAAAACTGCCTAAGTATTGGCCGACTCACAACCACTACTAGTTCAGCATCGATAAATTAAAAAATCCCACAGTTGACTCAACCTTTTTTCCCTGAACTTAGGAAATTGGATTAGGTTCTACGAGTGAAAAAAATTGAACAAAAATGGTTTAATTACGTGCTTTTTCACGAGCATCGTGAGCTCATTACGTAGAGTATCCAATGAAGATTTTATTATAACTGCAGCGACACTACAGTATAAAGAACTCCATTTCTTAAAACTGACATTCAATCCTAGAAAGTGCGGTGTGTGTACGAATACGTGCATATTTTCGTTAATTTGCTTGAACAACAAAGAAGTTTTGAATCGAGCTCTTCTATACATATATGTAAATTTTTGTAAACTTCTACTTTAATGACGGCAAAAAATGAGAACTAATTTAGAAAACGAACTCTTCATTCTTCATATGCAAGATATAAATAAGGAACAAAATGGTCTATGCTAGTGTAAAGGACAATATAAATAAAAATTCATGGTTATTAATTACCATTTTGTGGAAACAAGTATAATTGTTTGATCATTAAATTTCTTCTCTTATTCTTCAAGCTGAAGAAATTTCGAATCAATGATAAACAATAAAATATATTCCTTGAGTCTTATCTTCACAAATACAAAGTAGGTAAATATCTTACCATCTGACAAGTCTTACCCTCTGACAAGTACCTTACTCACTAACAACTATCTTGCCCTCTGACAAGTATCTTGCCCTCTGACAAGTATCTTGCCCTCTGACAAGTATCTTGCCCTCTGACAAGTATCTTGCCCTCTGACAAGTATCTTGCCCTCTGACAAGTATCTTGCCCTCTGACAAGTATTTCACCCTCTGACAAGTACCTTACTCACTAAGAACTATCTTACCCTCTGACAAGTATCTTGCCCTCTGACATGTATTTTACCCTCTGACAAATATCTTACCCTCTGACAAGTATCTTGCCCTCTGACAAGTATCTTGCCCTCTGACAAGTATTTCACCCTCTGACAAGTACCTTACTCACTAAGAACTATCTTACCCTCTGACAAGTATCTTGCCCTCTGACAAGTATCTTGCCCTCTGACATGTATCTTACCCTCTGACAAGTACAGAAATATTGCAAGAGATAGATGTTTTTCTAACGAAATACATTATATATAAAATTTAAAAGCTTGAATTCTCCGCAGCCAACGTAAATGAGAGTAATGTAAGATATATTATGTTAAACTCGTATTATATTGTATTATATCATATTAAACCAGATATCATATATCATACTATATCATACTACAGTATATTATATCATACTGCATTATATTACATCATACTATATTATGTTATATTACATTATTTTTCTTAATTTATTTAAAGAGATAAAATTCTAATTCCCCTTTTGATAAATTTCTTAAACTTCAATTATTTCTCGGATTAAGTATGATGTTCTGGCTTGTTTAATAAAGGAGCCAAGTGGAAAACTTCAGGTTTCCCTTGAAGCGAAATTAAAGACAAGATTGTTGTTTCAATTTCCCCTTCGGGAACTGGCCCAAGAGAACATTCAACAAATCGTAAAATATTTTCCGGTCGGGAAATTAAAAAAAACTTTTCCTGGAACATCTTCTGGCGTTTCTGTTCCGCCAACTCTAAAACTTGGATGCGACTCCACTTCATGCGCTACTGAAGACCAGAGTCCACAATCTTACTTAGTTTAGAAAACTAATATTTGCTCGAGTTCCAGTCACTGGTATTAACAAAAACTGAGCATATCAAGAGTTCAAAGTTACTACATAAACTTCAACAGTTGTGACACGGTAATGATCTCAAAAATAAGTTCATGGATATTAAAAAATTAAAATCATTGGTCAAGATAAAGTTAGGATGTGCAAAACTACTTAAAATACGAAGCAAATTCTGGATTAGGCTAGAACTTTGCAGAGTTTTCACGAAAGCTTTATTTGTAAACACTCATGAAATATATTCTTTCACGACAGTTCAGACGCAAGCTTGCCAGTATTGAAGGCTGCTTTCAGTTGAGTAAAGCGAGTTCGGAAAGCAGGCAATGACATGTTTGGAAATTTATTGTGGGAGCAGTGTCCAAATTTAAACATTTCAAGTCACCCGACCAGTATTAAGGAAGATTGATAGGTGTCCGTGGACATAATTAAATGAGCTAGTATAGGAAATGATCTAGTAGTAAATGATGTGGGCGTCCGGAGCCCAGCCACACAACGCCGTCATTTACAGTCTGTATCGTCATTCGAGGTCAATTCAAATAATTATTGCTTTTCATGACTGAATTTTCCGCTACCTAAGGATTAATGAGACATTTAAGAATTAATGTTAATGCATATTTCACGCATAAACTTAAGTGGAAATGAACGTTTTTTTAATTCTATAATTTTTTTACACACTTCTCTTCGGCTGAGGATCTGAATTTCAGTCCCGTAGAGGCAGTGACCGCTGACGAGGCAGACCTGCAGTGAGTCATTGGTGGTTAGGTTCATCTTGCGTCTGACCATCTCTATGCATCTAGCTGCATCCATGCACCTAGCCGCCTCCATGCATCTATCATAGCTGCCTCCATGTATCTAGCCGCCTCCATGCACCTAGCCGCCTCCATGCATCTATCATAGCTGCCTCCGTGTATCTAGCTGCCTCCGTGTATCTAGCTGCCTCCATGTATCTAGCTGCCTCCATGTATGTAGACGCTTCCATGTATCTAGCCGCCTCCATGCATCTAGTCGCCTCTATGCATCGCATCGCCTCTATGTGTTTGGCTGCCTCTATGCATCTAGTTGCCTCTATATATCTGGCTGCCTCTATGCGTCGCGCCGCCTCTTTGTGTGATAAACAAAGCACCACAGCTTACAGTTCAATCTCATATAATTGGAACAATTAACAAAATTCCAAAAATTATTTTTCTCACGATAATTTGATTACTGTTTGCGCACTTCGTAAATTCAGACGCTTATTTGTTTTCCAAACCATTAAGTACACAACCTTAAATCCCACTCAGTCTTAGATAACAGTAACTGAGCATCACTGCCTCTTGACTTCTGACTGAATATTTACAGTCTGATTCTGTGTCAATCAGTCACTGACTGAATATCACTTTGAATGCTGATAATAAATCTTACTAGCCGAAATCTTTACTTACTTCGCATGTAACGGTACAATGCGAAACTTTTCAACTTTGGAACTATCGTCAAAGCCTCTGTTGAGTTCACGTGAACCGGAAACGCATTATTTACTCGTACACAGGCCATCATACTCAACGATGGACTGGTAACATTTCTTGAGCTATTTACAGAACATTTTTCTTACTTTGACTTCTGAACGAGGAATGAAGGCTGGAGAATTGGTTTTTTGAGAGCATACAATATTGATTTTGTTACGGCTTTGCGGATATATTGAGGATTTTTATACTCATAATATGCATTCTCGTTTGAAATAAAAGTACGTATTTGAGCTAGCTCCTTGAGGGATCTATCGAAGCACAAACTTTTAGGGTTCATTAATATACATACAACCATCATTGTTCATTCGATCATTTAATGAAAAACGGAAAATAATCACTTTTTTCATAAGTACTGTACTCAATGAACAAAATTCTAGGCCCTCATCGTGATATTTTCGCTCGTTCTTGTCCATAAAAATCTTTTAGATTTCAACAAAATTACTTCTTAACCCTTTTCAGGGAGATTCTTTGCAAGCCTCGCTGAGTATAGAGGTAAATATTAAGTATTATATCTCAGCGTCATTTAGAAATCCATGCACGAAGGCCGTGCTACGTCGCTGTTAGTTGCAAGTGCGTGTTCTTCAGAGGGTCGGGCAGCGCTTGTTCTGCATCTTTGACTTCTATGATAGTAGTGACTTAAGTTTGAGCGCGCGGAGTGTCAGCATCCTTATGAACGCAGTTTGTCACGGCAAAACCAGAGATAAAATTGAGAGCGGCACTGTCTTCCATTGCGATGCTAAGACTGCAGATGTGATCATTTCTCAGCAATGAGCTCGTTTTGAAAGCAACCGTTAATTGTTGAAATGACCGTCGTTGAGATGCAATGGAACGGTCCCTGGCATACTCGTGACGACTGCAATTTCCCGCGTAATGAGTTTCGTGCATAGTAAAGAGGAGTCTGCATTACTGGAAGTTAATTGATATTATGGACTGTATAATAGGAACATTAGGGAGAACGCGACTGATATGAAAATTATAATTTAATGATGCACATGGGAATTTTTTTGTTAATGTTTACAATGTTTACTAAGGAAAAGTTGTTGCGAGTATATTTATTTACAAGATCCTACTGTACTTCAATATTAATAAACGCCAATCCTTCCTACAGACGATGCTAGCTCTTATTCAGTGATCTACATGTTATTCATACTTTTACTATTACGTGCTATTTTTCAGCTTTGATGTTGAAAAGCTGTAATTGTTTATTTCTTTGTTTTCTAGATTATCTCTGGTAAAACTCTCACACGAGATAATATATTTGCAAAATAGATTTCATCTAATCTAGTCTGTGAGCAACATTTTTTATTTTTAAGAGTAAGTCAATCTTCCAATTCACACGGAAATAATAAGCAAAAGGATTTGGAGGTATGTTCCAATTTACGAATCTTTACTCAACAGTAAAAGTTTATATTGTGTTGACAGAGGAAAAAAGTATAAACCGAAGAAATGTCATTCTAGTGTTATCTTCACTACAGAGAGTGAATAATTGGCCGAATTTTGTATAAATACATGACACATAAGATATTTACTCCATTAGAGCAGCAGAAAAACATTTAAGTAGGTAGATTACAAAAATTAAGTTAAATAGAAAAGTTTCCAGTCTACAAGTTTTCGAAATAAGCTTTTCTATACAGAATTTTTTTTCAAAATCAAAGTTAGTCAGGGATGCACTTTTTCAGCTTGTTTCATTACTTTCATAGTTTTGAAACAATTTAAACAGCTAGACTTCTGTTTTGACGAAGTTTCAGAAGAATTTTATAATTACATTTTCTTGGTTTAAATAACACACAGTACTAATTGAAATAAAACTTAGCATAGCGACACCTGCTTTAGTATAGCAGAGTAGAAGCCGTGTTAAAATTTGGGGACAAAGTTGCTAGACTGACTACGTATGTTTTCAAATTTTCATATAGAGTGGTGTAAGATGGAAAGGACAAGCCAATCATTTCCAAGCTTCACTTCAACTCAAATTAACTATAATCAATTCTGTTCAACTGCTTTCTATTTCTCCTCTAACCGAGTCATATCAACTTCAACAAACACATCCAAATTTAACTTGGATTCACATAACCCAACAAGCATTCCAGATAAGATTTAACCAGCGAACTCAACTTCATTTGGTTCCATCTAATTCAAAATTGTGCGGATAAGATTCAACCAAACCAACTTAACTTAATCGACGTCCATCTAGCTGAAAATGACCCAGATAAAATTCAACCAAACCAATTGAAATGGGATTAACCAAACTCAACCCGAAAGGAGCGGAACAGCATGGGGCTGTCCCAGACACCACAAAACAAACACCAAGCACCCACACTCCGGAAACAAGAGCGACCGTCGGACGCCGGTTTTGCAGAAGGCGCCCTCTGCCCCACCATCTGTCTCTCTGGAATGGCTGCTCTGAAGGCCAGGCAATAAAAGACTGTACAGTTCTGTAGACGATCCAAAGTCAGGGCAGATCCTCCTCTCAAAAGCCAGCATCATTGCATTTTACATAAAAACTCGTGAAGAAGCTTTATGTTCCAATGATAATTATTAGACTCGACAGAACGATGCACAAAAAAGCGTCGGGTCATGGTAGCTTTTTCACTTTGAGAGAAAAAGTGAGTCTGCCTTTAAAAGAAATTGTAGCTTTATACGGACAAAAAATAGATCCTATCACTTTATTTTAGAATACTTCAAGTCTCTTTAATCTCGATCACATGTTACGAACAATTATTTTTTAAGCCTCCTACAGTATAAAATAAATTTATTACCTAAACGTCTCTTATAAATTACTAGCCATGTTGTTTTGAACGTTGAACAGCCAGTGGTGGCAGTTACAGGTTCCGCTGATTTTGCACTTTCTGAGAGAATGAAGGCAGAAGAAATTCGAGCCCGACGCCGCCCATGGACTGATCTCTGAAAACACGACATGAAGGACTTCATGATAAATGACTATCAATTATCTAGAATTACCTCGAAGGGTTCTACGCCACAGGATATTCCCTTGCGGCGGTTGACCTTCGGATCTTTACTGCACTCAGTACAAGCCTTTGATCGTTAGCCTCTAGCCTAATAGCTCAAGCCATTCGTTTTCAGGTTTCCACCCTAAAGTGGTTTAAGACATTAGCTGTTTTCAGTAACGAATAAGACGCTGAATTTATGCGATCGTCCGTATAATATTTCCAGGAACTTCCACAAAGCAAAATTGAATGCAACGCAGTCTCTACCATCACCAACGTAATAAAGACCGTAGATATTCATATCTTGCATGCATGCAGTCCACAATTCTTTTTTATTATGATTAGGAGGGAGAGATCGATCAAGTTTGTCCCACAAATCTGCCAGTACTTAAGCACTATGTTTCACAGGAAACGATTTAAAAGGCGATAAATTTCCATTTCGAACTTCAATATCGGTAGCTAGGGCCATGAGGTTGGCTGAAAATTCGCTTGAAAATCGTTGGTTTATATCTAGACGTATATTAGCCAGTGACATGTGGCTCTTGTCGTACGAGTGTGTGCACAATTTGGAATGGTCAGCGTTTTAGAAGAAAAAGTTTTGTCGTGGCAGTTTTTTTCAATATAGAGTACTGAAAAGAGTCAATAGGACTAGAAAACCTCAGCATAATACAAAGGATTTTCCATTTTTTCTGGCGAGATACAGAGTTAAATTAGCTGGCATATATTACTATTATGCACAAATTGTGAATATACACCATGTTTACGCCCTGTTGTATTGAATTCTGTTGGAGTTCTACTAAGTCACGCATCTGTAGCACGGTCGCCTAACATTGATGCTGCACATACGATAACCAAGTGTAAAATCAGAGTTGAAAATTTGTAGAAGCTTCTTTTAAGGCAAGAGATCAGTGATATTTCTGAGTGTTTACATTTTGGTATTCTCAGTGTGTCCTCAAAAAAGCAGGGAATGATCAGCCTCCTGCATAGTGCGTTAATGACATTTACCTATTTTACAGAACGGTGACACTCAGTTTTTAGAGCACGTAGTTCACATGTCTCTACAAGCTGGCTAGACAATTGCACCGCTCTTGTCCATCACTGGATAATAATCTACATCTTACGAACAATATTTTGTGTGATTACATAGTGGAATAAACACATCAGTGATCCATTACGTATGAAAGCTTTTTTAAAATATACAGCTACGTATTTACATAATTGCGTATTCATGATGTTTATCAATAACAATGATGCAAGCTGTCACAGTCTCTCTCCGGAATTTCAATGAATGCGTTGGTCTTTTCAAACTGAGGCCCTTCAGGAATGATTTTAGCCTACCAATTAGTTAATTGTGTTGAATGAAGTATGAAAATAGCTGCATCGTCGTGATAAAGATAATTTCTATAACACAAAATTAGACACTAGGCCTCGAAAGAGTGAAAATCATAATACATATTCCTAATGATACTATTCGTCTACGGCGGTATGCCGGGATTAGTGCACATTGAAAAACGCCTTCTAAAAGCTATGTAGCTACACCTACACTTCGAGTATTAAAAACTGCAAAATGCGTTAATGTAGGAGTAAAAAGTTCTACTTATTTCGACCACTTCTGTTTCGCTTAACCTATGTTGCGTATCTTGTCTACTCTTGACTATCTCGAAAGCCTGCAGTTCAGATGTCTTCCCCCCAACACTGAAATCCTTAACTATAGTGAAAACTTTTGATCATTGGCAAAACCCCAGCCTTTTTTCTCAGTATCTGGCCGCCACTAAACTGTGTCCATCTCCATGATTGTTATCCGTGTCCATCTCCTCGACACTCCACCAACCCAGCCATTTTTTCAACCCAAGGCTAAAATCGAGCTCTACAAATATTTTTGTCTCCCAGGGTCAAACAACGAATGATATAAAAATGTGTGTAGCAAGTATTCGTCCAACACGTGCCCATCTCAAGGAAAATAAATAAATTCAAGACCCAGCGGGCCATTTTCAAGTCAACACGCAGTTTTGGATCAGAACATTATTGAAGTGTGTCGGAGGTGGCGCTGCTGTCACCACTGCAACTTTTGTGACGAACAGGTGTGCCTCTTGAGACTTATTTCGTCACGGAATTGGAAAAATCTATTTCTAAATTTTGCTGGTTGATGTGCGTCTGGTTTTAGTCAGAAAAGCGTTTGGATTTTAGAAAAAAAACTTGACGTGTCGGATGGCGAGAGGATCAGATAATTGTTTTGCTTTTTCTTGAACTGCGATGCTCAAAGATTTGTCAAGTTTTAATGAAAGAACGTCAGAATTCTATTTCATTGGAATGTCAGTTGTATTATTAATTAAAGAGACAGGCCTGTTATTCAATTCGACGCGCAGTCAGTGTAATTGAAGAAATTTTCAGGATCTGAGATGCTGAATTTGGATCGCTTCAAGTTACACTTAAAATGAAGATTTTTGATTGTGCGTAGAACCAGTTTATTCAATATTTGTTGCTGTGATCAGAGGGTGTTACACTATCATTTTTGGCAGTCAAAGGGAAGAAACTATTCAGCACAATCAAGCAGTTGAATCGAGCTTCTAACTATTCAGTTTGGCAACTATTCAGCTGAAGAGATGAATCTATTTATAATCCTCGGGTAACTGGATAGAACATTAAATTATTCAGTTTGGTTTAATGATTGTCCAAGTTTCAAACATCTTAGAAATGGGAACAATGCTTAAAAAGTTAACTGCTCACCCTGATGTAGAAAATATGCATACCACAAAAATAGCGTTTTAGAAGGGCTAAAAATCAGAGAAGGGCTGGTAGGAGTAAACTGTGAAATGAATTTTGCTTTCCAGTTTTTCATAAATCACCCAAAATTCTACACACGTAAATTGGGTATGCACTAAATACAAGTGTGCATATTAAGCTGTTAGGTATGTAAAAAAAGATGTATTGTAGGTGCCCATTACCCCGAGTTGGGAATCTCAATCATACGGTATAATATTTGTGCGTTTGCTATTCCCGAATTTAATTAATTATTTTTTTTGTCATTCCCGAGTATAGTGAATAATTGTCTCCGAGTTTAGATGCGAATTTAATGTTACAATTCTCCAAGGTTTGTCAACTATAATCCTGAGTGCAAAGATGACTTGAAATAACATACAACGTTTAATAATTTTTTCTAATTGATATCCTTGCATGCCATTTCAGAGTAACAAGCCAAGCCTTGTATTTTTACTTTTACATCGAAGCTTTCATAATTTTACATCTTAGCTACATTTTGCACGCTGATATTCCCAACAGAACGTAAACACAGTCGTTTGTTGCGAGGCATTTTCCTGAAAACAGGCGTCTCAGGTTTTACAACCCCAGGATCTGCGTAAACTGGATTGTACAGGAGCACAGGTCTACATAAATAACTGCATGCGACTATGAAGTAACACGTCCTCGCGTTTTCTTATGTTTGCGGGCAATTTTCTTACAAAAGAAGATTTATCTCAGTTTCTTTATTTGTGAGGTCTTGCTGATAAATGCATAAGACTTAAAAGTATTTTAAAGCCTAGGGGAAATTTTTGTAGAAACTTCTTACTTAGCCCAACAGTCTCGACCTAACCTACTTATCTCGATAGTCATCATATTTTGCAGCTTAATCATCAGGCCTCCTAGAAATAAGTACCATTAATACACTAGTTCAACCTTGTGTACCTAATTGTTGTATAAAATTCACTGATTTTATTTATTGAACGAAAACGTATTACTATTGAAGGGAACTATAATATATTCGTATTCTGAGCTACAAAGCCACCTCTTGAAACCTCGTTCAAAAATGATCGCTCGGTTAATCATAGCTCTGCATTTCAGCTTCCAACAATCCCTGGACTGTAGCCTGGAGGTCAGAGTCGAATACGATGGAGTCTGCCCCCTCATAGCAATTTATTTTCTAATTCTGGTTGCCTTTATGTCTCCGCTCGGTTGACTGCGCGGGATGAAAACTTCAACAATAGAGGCAACTGGTAAATTTTCACGCTTGACTAAATGCAATGAACGTTGCGTGGCAATGACAACTGAAGCTACTAAGGTTGGGACTTATAGGTAAAGCCTAATTGAAACTTAAGCTAAGGTTATATTTTTAATGTAGTTAATATAGATTCAATATTAAAGAGAGTGAATTCAAAATAAATGTTTGAGGAAGTTGAGTAAATAATTTTCATTTTTAGCAACATTTGTAGAACAATGTGCGAGTGTTAAAGTTAGAGTGAGGTTCACGGATAAAAATTGATATTTGCGTGAAAATAAAAGCGTCGTTTCGGTCAGAGAACAATGAATATAAAGAATATTGCAGAAATAGAGCTCGAAAAGTTTTAAGATGAGAATTTGCCAGAGTAAACCGAGTGAATAAAAGGGTGTAGAATTATATCGGTAATAAAAACATCCAATGTGCACAACGAACTAACTTAGAGACTCCAATTCCATGTATTGGGTCATGACCTTGCTGCAGAACTTGTTTACGAGGTTATAATTCACTCTTAATCATCCAGAAAATGCTTGACTTGTAATATTAACTCAATGCTGAAGCTTTGAGAGTGTAGGATAAGAAATTATACGTAGAATAGAATAGAATAGAATTAGGCTATAGGAACGAACCTTCTGGCCCATTCTTGGGTCGGATAATTTCTTCGATAATTATTCAGTTGTTGACCCAAGTCCCATGCCGTATTTCTAGCCGCGTCAACCATGTCGGCAGCGGGAAACGTATCACCGCTCTTCAAGCAGAATATGGAAAATATCACAGCTCGGTTAAACTTTTCAGTGTATTATTTGCCTTACACTGACAGCTTTGCATCATTTATGCCTAACCTACATCAGAAGAGTAGATCAGAATTTTTTTTATTGAAATGTAGAAAAATATTGACCTGAGATATGTTAACTAAATTTTATATCTCATTTGAGGCGATAACATAGTTTAAGTGAAATTTCATCAACGAAGAGCATGTTTGAAAAATGCGTCTCATAAATTGCTGAAAAACGATGCGGAAATTCGTTTAAAGGAAAAATGCAAGTTCCCACAGATCAGGCACTCAACACAAAGGCTGCTAAGAACAGGAAAAGTCAGACGAGTGTTTGCACCACTGAAATGATTCTATCATTGCAAGTTAAAGTGGAGAGTCCATTGATAAGACTTACTTAGTACTTAGGACGTTCTGGAGTTCTACACAATAACGGCGGTGAAAATCAAAAAAGAATTAAACGAGAGCATGGATGCGAGTTGTAACAGGATAGGTAAGAAACAAAGAATATACGTTCAGCTATGCAATAGATTAATATTGATTATATTTTTGAAATCAAATATTTTTCCTGAGTTCATGTGCCTAATTATAAAACGGGCTTTTCACACGCAGAAAGGATCTTTATTTTTTGAAAAGATTTCACGATTTACGTTGATGCAATTTTAGAAGTTCAAGATTCATTCGCAAACTGTGAAATGTTTTTCAAGTTTTAACGAAGTTTTTAAAAACATTCAAAGCTGCACCTTCTCTCAGGTATGAGATCATTATAGGGCGTTTGAAACCATGAGTGTTTTGATACAAGGTTGTTTTATTTTACATACCGCTAGAAATATGGCGTTAATAAATGATTGAGGTAACTGGGTCTTGACAATGCTCATTATTTTGATATTTCTTCTTATACATTTCTGACAATCTTCAGACATAATAAAGGAGTTTTTTAACAAAAATAAAGAATTTTTGAATGTCCGCGAACAATTTTCAGATTCCAAAAAACTGATTTCTAGATACCAGCTGACTGAAGTCGTGTATCAAAAATATTTGAATAAATATTAAGCTCTACCATATTTGAAGTGTCACAAATTTAATAACCCGGTTTTTCTGCATCTGCAAAATTTTGATGGTAGCCGGCAAACAGTTTTGCTTTATTAAACGTTACGACTTAAGCCCATCAATTTAGAGCTTGCTCGATGCCTCTCGAAATAGATAAAACATAGAACATTGCTCAACTTTTGGTAAGGGCACAGCCACAGTAGATTTTTAGGTATCCGGTAGGAATTAAAAAGGGATTTTTATTGATCTGTAAAGTCAGAGCCCAAATTTTAGAAGAGTTACCAGCGTGTAAAATAACTGTAGTAACTGGGTCATCTAAGCTTTAATTCTGCACAATATTAGATTTATTTCAAAAGGGTTAAATACATAGCAGTGGCTGGTGAAACTTATCAGTTATATACTTTTATTTCTATGTAGCCCTATTTTCAAACGAGCGATGAATTTTCTAATCCTTCAAAGGGACTCTGAAGAATTCCATAATTGTTTTCTAATACAAAATCGTGCTCAAAAAGAGCTTTAAATTATACAAATATGTCAAATTGGACGACGATATGGAAATTTTCGCAACGCTTTCCATTCATTTGGCTGTTTTTTAGACATCAAAAAGTTCACTTTAGAAAGTTTTCAACTCCAACGTTCAAGAATACTCTCAAAATGATCACAAAAGTGATGGCAATAATGTCCACTATACGAGTATACTGTACAACTTGTGCATGAATCAAATCGTTCTTTATTGCTATGTTTCACACGAACACAGGATAAGAAACACAAATGGCCCTTAATTTATGACTATAGCATCTACAATACGCGAGAATTATCGGCTGCCCTTTTCAAGCTGCCATTCTGCGTATTTCTCTATGCAAGGAATCTTTGCAGAAGTTAATTATTCCAATACAACGATGTCCAAGCAAGGAAATCTGAGGAATTTGTAAATTTGCAGTCAGTTTTGTGTTACGAAAAATAATTTAACTCGGATGGCAGAGAACATCAAATGCAGGCGAGTAAATAGCATTTTAAAGTAAATTATTTAATTATGGAAAGTATGACCGTTAATGCCGGAGCAAATTTACAATAGCGCGTAATAAAGCAGCAGTATGGCAGCTTGTATGCTAAGTTAATGATGAAGCGATTTAGTTTTTTCTGCGATGCTTGTGCAAATCTAGTTTTAATTTTCTACAGAGAGACGTTTGTATGATATATTTCTTTATATCTAAATCGCTTAAATCTTAGTAATGAAAAGTTCCGGAATTTTTGAAGACAAAAATCGAAGTGTTGCTTTCAATGTATATGAAATGAATGATGATAAAGTTCTTAACTTCTTGATCAAAAAATTTGAGCTTCATTTTCTCTTTCACAGAACTTCACAATTCCGCTCACTATTGATCGTTTCAAGTTGTAACGTTTTTTACGTTTATTTTCGCTATTAAATTATACTCGAGAATGTGTCTAGTCTTTCATTTTCTACTTCCCTCCCACCAAATTTTGCATGCCCTATTTTTACGTTTGTTTGACTGTGTATATTGCCCAGATTTTCTTGCTTGTTTCCTTGCCCCTCATTGTAATTTTGGAAAATATAGTTCATCTTTCGGGCATAAAAGATACATATGAAGTCATCAATATTTACATTGGTCTTTGTTTTTAAATGTCACAATTTCAACTGAAGTTTTGGCTTTTTTACTGTTTACAGACTATAGTCTCCACAAAAATTTTAAGCGCTAAGTTCGCTTTTCGATGGAAATAAACCAGCACAATTTTTGAAAGTAACTAATAATTTAATTCTATAATACAAAGTCAAATTTTTCATTCAATTTGCAGAATTTTGGGAGTAACATAATAAAAGCCTATGGCAACGACAAATAATCATGCAATTAACAAGCAAAATGTACTGTATACTAAATGCTTTTGGTCTCTGTTGCATGTTGTTAAATTCATGCAGCTCCCTCACTCTGAAGTGCTTATTGAATTGAAATTGATACGTACAACAGTTTATGAACAGCGTTGTTGAATAACTGTAGTGTAATTACTTCGTAAATTTCCCTTCCGAAGATCAGCAGCTCATTAGCTCGCTTAGTTGCCTCCAAAATGCGTGCTCGACGTGTTATCAATATTCTATCATAATGGCAGCCAAAAATAGTTTAAATAGCCACTGTCGATTAAAAATGTGGCACCATACTTTATTGAATAACTATAATTTATTAAGCACGTAGTCTTTCGAAGGAGAGAGAGAGAGAGAGCAGAAATTTATTGATAGAAAAAACTACTACGGCTACGTTACACATTTTCCCATTTCTTCAAATTTATCGTTTTCCAAGAAGCACAAGCTTTCAAAAAAATTGCCCTCGTCGAAAGAGCAGTGATATTAACTAACGATGAGACAATAAACAACCTTGTGCGAGGAAGGGAAACAAATATCGCCTCTATGAAGACGGTTATATTTACCCTAAAGTCCCGTCAGCGAAGAGTTTACGTGAAAGACCAAAGCGATCAAATGACTGGAATATTTTGATGCACTAAGCAACACGAGCTGTTGATAAATTGAAAAAACTTACAATATTCTGCTCACAATTTAGTGTCGAACCATGTAATTTATAAACATTCTTTTAGGTATTACATGATCTCTCTGTGATATTCATCATTAATTTTGAATGGTGAGCGTTCTACGGAGTTTAGTTTTAGACCCAAAATGTAAGAAAAGGCTTCAATTTACCACCAGCTTGGTCGACTGGACCACCAGCTTGGTCGACTGGACCACTAGCTTGGTCGACTGGACCACTAGCTTGATCGACTGGACCACCAGCTTGGTCGACTGGTGAGCGAATCTGCTTGCGAGCGGAAAGACCCGGGTTCGAATCCCGCTGCCGACATGGTTGACGCGGCTAGAAATACGGCATGGGACTTGGGTAAATAACCGAATAATTATCGAAGTAATTATCCGACCCAAGAATGGGCCAGAAGGTTCGTTCCTATAGCCTCATTCTACTCTTGTGTTTCAATCCCCCTAAAGTACGGTGACTTTTCAAATAATTGAGAGGAAAAAATTAAATTATTTTAAAATTACCCCAAAGTTTAGGGTCAACAGCTACGATTTGCGTGCCTGATGTACATCTTACTGATCAGCACTGAACGAGAAATTTCTAAGATTTTTTTCAGGTACATACAGCAGTTCTAATAAGGACTTTTTAAACAAAAAACATCTCGAAGACGAAGCTAAGAGAATAATTTTTTTCAAAATATCCACCGCAATTTGTGATACGCCTTAAAATTCAACAAGGATTTACATCAGTTTTTAAAAGAAATTGCTTGGTAATGATTAAAGAGCCTGATGGCTCGCAGCACCATCCTTGGAAACTAATATTATGAACTGGGTTCAGATCTACTCATCTCTGCCGCAGAGCACGGCGTCAGGTAATCAAGTTTCATGGCCAATTTATCGCAAGTTTCGCTTTAATCTACAAACTTGACTGTGTGCTCAGAAAATTAATTTTGATTAGAGGGATGATATTTACAATTCTTGCCGCCAGTGTTGCATGAACTCAAAGTTTGAAGAGTTGACCTCAATGGTCGCCCTATTTTAGGCTTCCATCAATCTAGGTATTAAGTGCATCCAGTGAGCGGAGCTTGGCAGTCATTTGTCAGCAGCGGGCAGTGTGACGACCTGGTCAGTCAGG
>VCRD01000686.1:191490-222002 GCA_006783055.1 Trinorchestia longiramus | reverse complement strand
CTTTTTCCTCGAAAGCAATTGTAGAGAAAAAGTTAGGCTACTTGGATAGGTTTATGCATGACGCTTCCCGCGTGTTATAAAATGAGCTTGTTTCTACGACGCCCGTTCATATTTTATTCAGAAAATTGAGCTCACAAATTACATCAGAATATAAATGGAAAATTTATGCGGAGGGTAACAATTGTTCAAATAAAAAAGTCTCACACAGAAACTCCCAACTCTGATTTGGGTTTGGGCAAAAACTTTGCTATATCATTGCAGCTCCGGCGAGCCACGTAGTGTAGTGTACAGGGTGTCCCAGCGTTACTGGACCCGAAAACAAACTGACCCAATTCCAAAATTGAGTTTTTATTGCGGTATCCACGACACAATGCTCAAAATACATGCAGTAGTTGATATACCAAGCTATGCATTAACTGCTCCTTAGATAATAAGCATTGTGTTGCTGGTACCAAACTCTAAACTCAATTTTTTAGGAACGTCAGTTTGTTTACGAATCCCGTAACGCTAAGATACCCTGTATATCATAAAAAATGTAGACCTGACACGTTTTCACTGTACACTGGCATTTGAAGAGGATTTTTATATTGCAGTCCCCGATTCTCAGAACCATTTAGCTATCTAAAAACAGGTATCAACTCCCGTTAACGAGCATTTGGCGATCGAAAATAAGAATTCTCTTAGAATGGGAAACGAAATTCCTGTTTCTGACTGCGAGGGGAAGAAAATATTTTATTTAGAATTGGAAAGATTTCCAGAAGCAAGGAACAAAGAATCTTGGGGTGTTGGGATTTATTCGTTGTTTTCAAGATGTAGCTTGAAATATCTAAGTTTTTCGGATCATGGATGCTAGCCGCGAGTGTAACAATATTTGTGTGGCGAAAGTTACAAGGCAATTTTAGGATCGGGATAACCGATTTTCAGACCGAGCGTGGAGGGAATATTTTATAGAAGTTGTGCCCACTGGGAGAATTCAAATTATGTACCAGAATGAAACTTATGAGTATGGAAATCACGGGATTGGAGAACAAGAGTTCGAGTAAAATAAAAATGTCATGATGGTACCATAAAAGCTTTCAGGACGAAAACATTGCAGGTACATCATTTGGAAAGTGCATTTAGTAGTTATATGGAATATAAACTTTGGAATAATATTTGTTATGCCTAAAATTTACCTATATTACTTCAAATGTCACTATTCAAAGTTACAAAGCTCAATTGCAATTTTCAGTATTTTTACATTGGTGAGTAGATAGAAACGCATTGGTCATAGTCTGACGACAAACAGTATTTTTACTGTTTTACGTTCATACATTAATTCTACTTTTTTAGAGTAAAGCTTCTCTGAAATAATTTTGACTACATATCGAATTGGTAGGGGAAAAAATAGTTTGGCCACCGGAACGTGGGTGGTTCACTCTGAAATGTTATTCCTTTTTCAAATGATTGAACCAACTAAATTACGATGCACTTCAAGCTACTTTGCAAGTGTCCAATAGCCTTTATTACCCACATAGGCTTCCACTAGTCGATCTCAGAGATCTACAGTAAACAAAGCGTTTCACATGATGTTTACTGGCTAACTGAGGACTCTATACTGTAGACGCTTCGTGAAGTAATCAGATTGAAAATAAGGTGTTCCGATAGTGTGAACAGTTCTTAAATTGTTATTTTAATATCTAATATCAAATTTAATTTCAAATTTAATAAAAAATTGTGCTTCAAAATCAGACTATATTTTTCCATTACTTTCGAGATTAGTTGATATAAACTCTTCGTGATAAAATTCTCGTCTAGAAATTTCAATTGCATTTTAATGTATCTTTGCTCCCAGTATAAAAGCATCTTTTCAGCATAATTTGGTTTTGTAATTCTAGTAATTCATAAATTTAAAGTAATTTTTTAAAGTATTTTGAAAGCATTTTAATTTATTGCATTACTTACTGACACAGTTGTTACCAAAGTAACTGGAACTTGCAGTTAGATTAAATAAGAATGAGGCGATAGGAACAAACTTTCTGGCCTATTCTTGGGTCGGTACCCAAGTCCCATGCCGTAATTCTAGCCGCTTATGGTCATAAACAAGCCAACCACCGCGGCAGCGGGCTTCGAACCCGGGTCTTCCCGCATCGCAAGCGGGTTCGCTCACCAGTCGACCAAGCTGGTGGTCATTATCAGCATGACTGTAACTCGCAGTTATTACCAACGAGACTGTAAAACCAACATGATTAACTTCCAGTTATCACCAACGTGATAAACTCCAACACAGTAACGAAATTATTACTGCATTTTGACACATAAAATATTATATTTATGAATAAGATAGCAAAAGTACATTTAAAACATTACATATTTTCTTAAGCTGATTGCTCACCATAGAATTCGGGTCAATAGAGCCGAAGCTGCGGATGTAGAGTTCACAGTCCACCAGCGTCGCCGTGTCTGTGGGCAGAAAATGTTATCATTGTTCAGGCGAGGTCATCTATGTTAATATCAGACAATAAATGATCGACACTTTGGGAAAACGATAAGAGGCACAAGTGCCAACATCTACACTTAAAATGAATTCCTTAGGCAGTGTCTTGGCAGAAACAGAGTCCGGGTTTCTCACAGCATGGACTGGGACACGCAACATATACCTATAATAGTTACTGTAACACACGTGTGCCTAGTTCTTACAAACTAGTTCTACATATCGTGCAAAAATGTACGCAGAGTTTGGTATGAGGCTTATGACTATCTATCAAATCCACATGTGAATTTAAAATATTCACATGAATGTAGTTGGAAAACAGAAGTATCTGGATTTTGATTAATTAGTGCAGACTGCGCTTGTCTTCGTTTGCTGTTCATTATAATTCGAGAATAAATGTTGTAATGTATCATGTGTCTTAAAACCATATAAATCATTCAAATTCTCTCATTTTTAATATATCTCCTCATAAAAATAGGCACAAGATATATAAAATACACTAAATGAAATTCGTAGTCGCAGGAGAAATTTTTTCATCCAAATAAATCCATTTTTTAATTTTATGTTGTAAAATTATCACTATAATAAAAGAATATCATGGTCAAACTCTTGTGAAGCAAAAGCCTATTCATGTAAGAAATAAATTGTTATTACTATTTTAATATATTTCTGTATTTTTAGCCCATAGATGATAAACACGATCTATGTATCTGAAATAAATTTTCACGTTTAAAAATATATGCAAATATTCATGGAGAATTTGCCAAATAATAAAATCAGCGATTCAATAAATAAATATCTGAATTAATGTGAAGTTAGAGCTTACTGACTGCTAATGCTGCTATAGATAAGACGTGAAATGATTAAATATATTTTTGTGAATGTGAGGTAAAGTTATATTTTCAGTTAAACATTAGATACACCGGAGGGGTTCTATTTTCCGCATTTGTGAGATAGTATCATATTAAGAAAAGCACAAACAATAAAATTCTACAATATAATGGGAGGCGCAACAAACAGATTAGAATATATATCGCACATGTCTCTTCAAATGTGAATGCATCTCAAGAAACCCAAAAATTGAGGTACTTCAAGGAAGAACAAGGAAACTACGGATTACTGAAGCACGATGCATATAGCAATGAAGAAAATGTATTTCATTAAGGAACAGAACACTTGAAAAATGGCCATCACATGTTTTGCAACGAATTTAATAAGCCATATAATTTTCAGTGGTTCCGGCTAGGGTAATTAATTTTCAGCTTGATAGTTGGAGCCATTCTCATTACCCGTACACCTGTTGCTGCCATACGTCTTGAGAGGCACTTCACGTGAGATACAAGACGCAATATTAATGGAAATGTCAACAATTTCAAGGAAACCTACATGTTCGTCGATAAAGGATCAGTTTACTCAAGTGCAATTAAACTTTGCAATCATGGACAAGCAGGCGTGTCGTGAACATCATCTGCCTGAGAGGTGGCTGCATCTCGATAGTTGGAGTCTCTCCTTTGAAGTAGAGGAGAAGATCGCTCTATAAAGCCTTCTGCTTGCACTAGTCACAGATGTTGCACTCGCCCTCTGCTGCTATTTGAAGTTGATTTTCATTCAAAGTTTACCACGTGGACTTTTGAAACTGAGCACACTTCTTTGTGAGCTTTCTCTAGAGATTGAAAGAATGATATTAACTAATGTTTTTTGTGAACACTTAGTTCAGAGGAAGTAGAGACTTCTGCTATTTGATACTTTTGTTTTGGTACTTAATGCTACGAATACGTTTTCCTAGTGAATACAGTATCCAGATGTAAATACTGGATTCAGAGATAGTATCTATTTGCATCATGTAAAGTTATCATTTACTTGTAGTGAAGACTCCGATCACTAATCAACATATATTTTTCCATCAATTTTTATACTTAGTGGTCACTTTAGTTTCATAAAAATAATAGAAGAATGTGTATCTTTTTCTGTCTTAGATGCATTCTATCAAAATTCGAAGACATCTTATCCCTTTAAAAATAATAAATAATAATATTATCAATATGTTCATCGAACTGAAGTTTAGTTTTGAGAGCGCAATTCAACTTGAATTTTGCCTCAAATTTCGTTGTGGAGTTTTGGTAACCCTGGACGTGCCTGGTGACCACCGCTGTAGTAGTCTGTGCTAATGTCAGCTACTTCATTTCTGTCAGTAGTGTTATGTACGTAGTGTCAGCAGTGTTATGTACGTAGTGTTAGCAGTGTTATGTACGTAGTGTCAGCAGTGTTATGTACGTAGTGTCAGCAGTGTTATGTACGTAGTGTCAGTAGTGTTATGTACGTAGTGTCAGTAGTGTTATGTACGTAGTGTCAGTAGTGTTATGTACGTAGTGTCAGTAGTGTTATGTACGTAGTGTCAGTAGTGTTATGTACGTAGTGTCAGTAGTGTTATGTACGTAGTGTCAGTAGTGTTATGTACGTAATGTCGTACAAACACAAAAATGTGTTTTGTACAAATGTACAAAATGCGCAGTGTTAATCGAGTTACGTATTTACTAATGTATGTCTTATCACGTTCTCAATGTTAGACTTCTGCTACTCTTCGCGTGTTCTTGATAAAATTCTCGCTATGAGCTTCATGCCAGTTTTGATACGCGCTTCATGCCAGTTTTGTTACGAGCTTCATGTCAGTTTTGACACGAGCTTCATGCCAGTTTTGTTACGTGCTTCATGCCAGTTTTGTTACGAGTTTCATGCCAGTTTTGTTACGAGCTTCATGTCAGTTTTGACACGAGCTTCATCCAAGTTTAAAGTGTTGCCTTGTTCCTGTCAGCAGCCCACACACGCAGACCTAACAGGCTCAAGTTGAGTTGTGTCAGCTCACTTTAAGAACACTTCCAAACCGGCGACATGTGCATCAGCAAGAATAATTAGTGACATTCGAACAGTTCTTATTTCAGTAAAGGATCATTAATGTCACCAGAACAATAAATTTTATTCCACTTTAAGAAATAATAAAAATTTTCTAGCAACAGAAGTATGCTAAATTTGTAGACATAGTTAAAATGTGCAGGTTATCTTTATTTTGTAAGCGTAGTTTTCACCCAAAAACATTCAACGTATGAGAATTATATTCCTCAGAGACTGTAAAAAATTAACTTTCTATGACTTTTTGCTACGACCACTGAACTGGCGTGCTGACAGAAAAAGTTTCTCATCGCGTGCGCCACACCCAGAAAAAGTTTTCTGTAATTAAGACTGACTAATCAGTCTAATCAGTTGATGTTCAGGTACTTTTAATAGCAGGAGTATAATTAGACTGTAATTTATTATTGCACACGGTAAAATCTGCAGTCGCAAACAAGTTGTTTATGATAAATTTCCGAAAGTACATCTTTTGGCGGAACACATGAATAAGAGCTGACTCAGTTTTTCATCTGAATATAGTAATTAATTAAAATGCGACTCAAAAAGGAATCATTTTCCTCACATTTAAAAAATGCAGGTCAATTTCAGTTGCTGTGCGTTGTCTTCCAAAGTTCTTCCGCCTCGGGACAAGCATTCGATTGTTTGTTTTGGCTAAAAACAATATGAAGTATTTTGTGGGGGACAATTTTTAGTTTTGGAATACATGCGTGCAGAACACAATTTTCGTCCAATCCACTCCATCAGGTATATGTTGTGCATTCTTGTTTCGAAGCTTTGAAATGAACTAAGAACTTTTTTAGGAAATACTACAAAAAATTCACGAAAATTGAAAGATAATCTCAAATTGAAGAACAATAAACGTCTGTAGCGTGCAATAAAGTGCGACATTTCCATCCAATGACAGAGTACTGCTGAAGGGAAATGAACTCTGAGACTAAGTTCATTCGGTAGAACAAGTTTGTAAAATTTTCTCGATTTGTCCAGACCCGCAGATCGACCACCGCTGGGAAAATTCCAGAATAGAATTGAATAAATTTACATGTGCAACAAATGGATGGCAGAGTACGAGTACATCTGTGAACTGGTCTTCGCTGGTAAACAATTTTTCATGGGAATATGGGACAAACAAACTCTGGCAGGGCGACAATCTATCGAAATAAATTGTAGTGATTCTGTAAGACTGAGGGTCCCATTTCTGAAGTTTCCAGTTTTTGATTTTTAGTTGAAAACAAAACGCTTTTTTAACGTCATTCGATTACATGCTTGCATGGACACTCGGAGAAATTAAAATCGTGTTTTGGAGCCTCTGCTGATTGTAACAAACAGAGGAACTAAATTCAAAGCAAAAAATTCGTCTAAAACAGTTCAATTTTTAAAAAGGATGTTGGATATTTACATTTTGCAGATTAACCTGTCAGCTGTCTGTCATTTGTTGTGTCTATGAGGCTACAGTAAATATTCCTGCCGCTCTTGAAAATCAGCAGTTCTTCAGTAATATTATACAGCAGCTGCTGTGCTCAGTGGAAGGAAAGAAGAATATTCGCGTGAAATAGAAAAGTTATTGATATTTTTCGTATTACTGTGTATATTTAGCATATTTTAGGCTTTGTATTTAATGATGAATTTAGTTATTGGAATACAATGAGCTATAACTGTGGGTTAGGTATTCAAATTTTAAGTATTTTTCTGAACTAAATATGAATTCCATACTTTTCATTTATTGAATCAATTACTTTATACTTAGTTTTTAGTTCCTGGTTATTCATGATCGTCCTACAAATTCTTTTGATCTGCTGTACAAAGCCATTAAGATTCTATTTATTCATATTCTCTTTCTTAATATTTCAACACACTTTCATTCCTTTACAGTTCAAACCAGTAACAGCAATGTTTATTTTCTCCTGTATTTGCTAATCTAATTAAGCTGTTTACATACATGATCAAAGACGAAGATCTGCTCAAATTTTAAAATCTTATTGCATGTATCCATCATTGGAGCCAATTAAAGGAGGTGAGTTTTCGGTCTTACAACAGTAGAATTCCTTTAAACAGGCACTCGTTGGCCAAGCTTTATTTATTTACTCATTCATTATGTTTTTTTTCTTCTTTACATGATTTCAGCAATTGGTATTGCTTTTCTTTTATGTTTAGCGTGTCTATGAATTTTTTGTAGTTACTTGGGTGATATCAACCGGAAAATGCAAGTCTCATGGGTGCCAGTTAAAAAGACTTCTACTACATCGTGGATAAGTGAGCTGATATCAGAAGTAGTTTGACTTTATTATTTGCGGTTACCAATGAAATAATGACATTTAACTTTATATTTCAATGAACTATCCTCACTTGGATAAAACTACTTTTAACTGAGATTGACCGCAGATTCAGCAAACAGGTTAGTTGGTTTTTGCTTCACATTGAAATTCAGTCATAGATATTAAGCACCGATTGTAGTTAAAAATTCGATGCAAACAAACGTATCTGTACTAAAAATATACTATACATAGCTACACACGTACACGAGTATATGAACAGCTTGAGATCATAATACTACGTACTAAACATTTTGTCATAAAATGTTTTGGTCCTAATACTAACCATTTTGAAATTCTAGATACTGATTCCGAAAAGGCAAATTCCATGCAAGAAGCAGGTTCATGACTTCTAATCAAAATTTAATAAACGTCTTCCCCAGCTCGATGTTCCATACAGCTGCGGCAGTGCAGTCATGAACAGCTGCGCCAACTACTGCAAGTAACAGCAGGCATTATTTTGATCTTACCAGTGTCCCCGCGAAATTCGGACCGTGCAATTACTACACAACACTTGGAAATACTCGTGCATTTCACTGAAGCAAGTCTTACGAATTGGAGAAGCAATTTGCTGAAGCTTTTTCGAAACCCAATTCATAAATGCAACTGATAAATTACACACAGTTGATAATAAAATCAAGGTATTTTTTTTAAAGTGAAAAATTTCGCTGTCAAAGGGGATTTATGTGACACGGGGTCAAGAATAATTGAACTGATTCAGCCTCTACGAATTACCTCAGTCAATGATGTCTTCTTAGCTCTACTTTTTAGCATTTTTGTGATTTCCAATTATGAATGACGGTTCACCTAAAGTAAGGTTTTCAGACCAGTATAAACTTACTCCAAAATGCTTATACACCTAACACATTCCAGAGATCGGTGTAAAAATTTTCCAAAATGCCAGGACTCCCACAGAAAATAGATTCATGAACTTTTATTTGGTATTCCAAATCGTTAAAAAAAATGTTCAGCGACAAACATTTGTGCTCAATTTTAAATTCCCTTAACACGTTGGCTCCGATTGCCTGATTGATGTAAAACTTCACTTTGTACGCATAATCACTAGAAGGATCTGAAAAAATTACAGACCCTAACCTCAGTGGTACACATACGTACCACTTTGGAGTCAACATGTTAAAGTTATAGTCGAAAGATTTGGTGCTTTCTCACAGTGAATGAGACAGACTTTGTATTTTCACACAGCCATTGAGGCAGACTTTGCATTAAACGAAAAAGCCGTTGCCAATTTCGACACTAAAAATTATTCTCGCGGTAACTATTCAAAGCGCGCACAGTTTCTCAATCGTACGAATGTATGATGAATGTTCCGTTCAACCCTTTTAAATTCTTTCTAAAGTTGAGCGAAAACTTTCACGCATGGAAATACGCACTTTGCGATACCCTGTAGGATGTTAGGTAATCTATACCAATTTTTTGTTCTGAATGCGGGAGCTACTACAAGCGTTCGATGTGTAAAAAAACGATAGTTTCGGAGAATAAGCTCTACATCAATTATATTACAGTGCAGAGAATAACTTAGTCAAAAACCTGTACTGGACAACCCGTACGGGTTCAACATCAAACCCGTACAGTTTGATGTCGAACAGCAGGAATGTGCAAGAAAAATGAAAAAGAAATGAAACCTTCAAATTTTAATTCTTCCAATTGGAAGAATTACAGTTCAGAGTCGGCATGTTCAATTTGAGAGCTCGAGTTATCAGCTCCCGAGCTAAAGTTTGCTTGCTGTGTTACAGTGCCCCGCACGCGTATGGTGGAGTCGCTGGAAAGCGTCTTGTAAGGCTGGAATATTCGTCCTACGAGTCAAAATTTCACTTAGTTTCTGCAATGATGCACGCCAGAAAAAGTGGCAAAAATAATTGAAGAGTATGAAATAAATGTAGATCTTACAGTGTATGCAACTTTTAACGCCCTGCGTTAAAAATGTTTCATGAAACTTTTTGCTAGATAATTTGAACGTGAATGACTGAAACTGAAGATATAACTGATATTTGTTGAGGTGCAATTTAAATTTTAGGGAAAATGATATGAATTGAAAGCTAACAGAAATGTCAGTCTTACACGCACTACAAAATAATAATAATAGCAAAATAATAAAATTTTTGCATAACAATTTCATAAACAATGCCTAACTTTGAACATATCCCGTAGTTTTATCTTGCGTTGTGAGAGATGATTTTTTTAAAAGCGGTCATCACTACACATTTTCATATCAAAATTTAGCATCAATAGCGAACAAGGGTTCACACCCTCAGGTAATTGGGAGCAGGTGCTCAATTGAATGCACTTCAATTACGCTGGCATTGGATTACGTTTAGTGCCTAATTTTCAGCTCGTCCAATCAGGAAGAGTTAAAAAGAAAGTCTCGTTAAGCTAGCGCTCGAGTTTTTATTTATTAATTATTGAAAATATGCATGTAATCTCAAAGCTTCTATTATGATATTTCAGGGCTTCAAAAATTATTGATGTTCACAACATTTACTGATGTTCATGACAACTAGGAATGTTCACAATACATGATGCACATCACAATAAGTAATGCTGGCTACAGAAATAGGCATTGTACATGCATGAAAATGATCAAAATTAATGAAGATTACCGCAAAGAGCGGTGTGCGTTACGATAATTGGTGATGCATACAATTAGCAATCGTATGAATTATGATGTGCACAACAATGATTATAAGCGAGAAAAATACTCAATAGTGATGTAGTAGACAAGAAATCGATCACAAGACTCCTGCTTATATGTCTGAAAAAATGTGCAAACCACCACCACCACAGAGTTAGTAAGAGGCAAAGCACTGAATAGATTACTAACTACATAGTTTTTCAAATGCAGTTGAAAAATTGTTACGTAAATCGTTGATTTTTCTTGTTTCTCTGACTAACTATAATATTATTGAAGATTAATGTGTTAGCTCTGAGGATTCTCTGCTCGTTATACAATAAATAACTCTCCCATGTAGTAAAGGGAATATTAAAAATATTGAATATTTTTATTTACATACTTCTAGTATTGCAGAGGAGGCATAAATTTAATCAAGGACAATGGCTGAAATATTTTGATTTCATCGCACATCTCATCGTGATGCATACGATGTGAGACACATGATATGAGATATCGATGCGAGACATGATGTAGGACTTGTGTGAAAAATACGATGTGAAACCTACGATATGAGACACATGGTGCAAGACATCTACATGTATGTAGCAGTTCATATTTGTTGATTTCGTGACGGTTTGTCCTTTTGCACCTTTCCATTTTATTCTTTTACATATTTGCAGTAACAACACGAAATTAACTTCAACATTTTCAAGCAATTAAGGACGTTGGTTCATTGTTCAGGGTTGCGTATTCAAGTGCACTGAGATATAATAGAACTGAAAACTTTTATATGGAATGGTGATGTTTTGAACAATACCTTTCCGGAGCAGTGTTCTTAACGAAACAAACAGTTCGTCGGTAGAGTCGTGTTGTAGGTAAGATATGCAGTTATGATCACTTTATGTGTCTTGTTATTTATGCTCCTTATATCACACTGAAGGCTTGTGATCTAGCTGATATTTTTCTTGGGTTTTCACACGATTGGTACTTTTACAGACGTATTGCCCATATGGGCTTATCACGAAGAAAATAGTAGTGACAGAACAGGGACGCGTTTTGTTTTGAAAGTAGTGCAGTTCATTCAAGAATCGTTTGTACTTCTTATTTGAGGGGAAAACTCTAGCACACGTTGCAATTTTACGTCTGTTTGACGAGCTGCTTTTAACTAAAAAACGAAGGCTAAAAGGATAACAGAGTACCAACAGAAATGGACTTGAATTCAACGGCATTTATAAATAATTGCTCCGACTCGAAACTATAGGTATTCCTGACAAATTTTTTTGAAGATCATATTAGGATTTAAATAAAACATTTAAAAAATAAAAGAGCGTTTCATCAAAACCCAGCTATCAAACTGACATGGCGTTGCTGGTCAGTGAAACAGAGAACCACTATGCGACCTCCAGCCAGCTGCATTGACATTGTGTGTCAATAAGAACCCATTCTAAGAGGAAGAACACAAAAAATATATTTGACTAAAACATCGTAGAATTCAGTAGCATGATATTATAAAGTGATTTTTTTTGCAAGACGATTCACTATCATAACAATTCATGATGAGAAGTTGCATAAGCTTCCAGGTTGGTAATTATTCTTAGTTGTTTTTTGAGGAAATCTGTTTATTCAGTTTCATGAACATATCAGCAGATCAGCTGACGCCCACGCGTAACCTGTTTTTTGGAACTCTCAGATTAGAAAAGCTCTCTTGAGCCCAAATTCATCTACGAAACTTCAGTAGTTTTTGCACATAGAGCCAACTTCGAACATAGAAATGGGATAACGGAATAAGTTTCGGTTTTCGAAGGTACACAGAATAGGGAACTTTCTCCATTGCAAGGCCTGCCCGCAGTCGCTCAATAGCGACAGTGGTTGGGATCCATTAGATTATCATCAACATGTATCAAGCCGTATCATGCTGCAGCATGCTGTATCATGACAGACGCATTATGATGCAGCATGCTGTATCATGACAGATGCATTATGATGCAACATGCTGTATCATGACAGACGCATCATGCTGCAGTATGCTGTGTCATGACAGATGCATCATGCTGTATCATGCTGCAGCATGCTGTATCATGACAGATGCATCATGTTGAATTAATAGAGCAGCAACTGATAGAAGTTATATACGCTGGCGCATTGCCCTACGCTTCAAGTGCGGGGATATGCATGTCCCTGCAATCTCGTCCAATATGCATGTCCCCGTAATCTTGCACAATATGCATGCCCTTCTAATTTTGCACAATATGCACGTCTTCGTAATCTCGCACAAAATGCACGTCCCCGTTATCTCACACTATATGTACGTCACCTTAATCTCACACACACAGGATATTTTCCCGGAGGTCAAGACTGCCTGGTTCTTTCATATCTCAGGAATCGCACACGGAGAAAAACAGACCTGCCCAGCCCTACCTGTCAGTTCTGTCTCAATGAACTTTGTGGGTTTAAGACCCGTTGAAATTTTCGACCTGTGGAAATTGAAGCCTGTTTTCCCAGCACGCCGGAACTACGGAAGTTAGGCCGCCTTCCACCGGTCAAAACAACTGATTAGCGACGCCGGTTCGGCTGCTGACTGTTCTAACATGCAGGTTTAAACGCTGGTAACACTGGATGCGATATTTACAGGTTAAAGATGCTGCGGTAAAAGCTACTTCCATTTAGTGAATGGAAGTTGCGAGCTTATAATTATTTTTCGTTATTCAGTTGAACTAGTGAAGTAAATGTAAATTCGTTGTCTATGGCGCGGATTTGGGTCTCTTATGGCGTGAATATTACTTTAGAAGGCCTCATAGCGTGATATTCATCAATTGACTTACCATTTTTTATTTTTTTATTCGTATGAAATGAAGTTCAGTTTCAAACACTTAAAGTTTAACATTATCCCCGCATTTTTAGTACATTCACAAGTGTTTTGCTCCTATGATAGTATAGAGGACAAAATCCTTCAACGTATTCTGTTGGAGGCACTTGCTCTGAAGTAATGCGCTCAATGTTCTGAGGCGAGCACAGACCAAAGTTTACGGGAAATATTACTGACTAAATATTCACTAGTGGAATAACAGAAATTGAATGGTTTGTGGCAAGGAAATCTGTTTATATTCGATATCTACACGAGAAGATAAGCAGCACTGTTCAAAAGTACTAGGACAATGTCTTATTTACTCCTATCGCATGTACATTGTACATGAGAGAAAAATAAGTAATATCAACTAGTAAACGCACAATCTACATCCAATAAATGTTAGTACATGGATTTTCAACTACAAAACATGCAAATAGCAACAATATTTAAAAGGGTTGCATATACGTCACACGCAAGATATTAAAACTTGTTGCTATTTATTTGCTTCGTAGTTAGAAATCTATGTACTAACGTTTATTAAATTTAGTTCATAGGTTTCATAATTTATATCACTTATTTTTTACTTATGTACAATGTCCACGCGGTAGAAGTATAAAATGTCTTCTTCTAATACTTTATACGAATGCTGTACATAGAAAGAAGCGTCAGGCAAGATAAATTATAGAATAGAAAATAAAGAAGGACGTAACTCCAGAGCCATGTTTCAATATTTTTTTTGAAGACCATCCTTCACCAGTTCTGAAGAGTTTTGCTATTCTAATTTAAAGTGAAAGTTTTGCAAGAAGCAAATAGCGCTTTACTGGCCTCGTGCTTCGAGTGAAACATTGTTTTCAAAATAAAGCATTTTGAACTATGCCGCGTGCTAGACGAATTCTTTTTTAACAACAGTGTAGCTGTTGGCAAATATCTATCAGGCGAAAAACGATTTCTATCATTTGCCTAAGGCTGCTCCTGAAGCCCAGACCTGATCTTTGAATCTTGCCTGCTAAACTGGGAGAGTTGAATGATATTTAAGCGAGTTGTTCGGGGTCTCATCCAGAAACGAAAACTAGAAACTTTTCTGTGACCGGCGAAAACGAAAAGTTTAGATAACAAAAGTATTCCATATTGATACCGAGATTTTTACAAAAACTATAATTTATGTCTTCTAACGAGCTCCGATCAGCAATATTACACAATTGAAAAATCAGTCAAGATTTTGAAAAAAGTGAAATCAGTATACAGTATATATTTTGCGGTATTTCTGCGATTTCCAACTATCAACTACACACTTGTTCAACCGATAATCACGTGCTATATTTCATCCGTTAACACACGGCAAATATGACGAGTTGTTACATGGCATGTCTGACTGGTTGCCACATGGCATGTCTGACTGGTTGCCACATGGCATGTCTGACTAGTTGCCACATGGCATGTCTGACTGGTTGCCACATGACATGTCTGACTGGTTGCCACATGGCATGTCTGACTGGTTGCCACATGGCATGTCTGACTGGTTGCCACATGGCATGTCTGACTGGTTGCCACATGGCATGTCTGACTGGTTGCCACACGGCATGTCTGACTAGATGCCACATGGCATGTCTGACTAGATGCCACACGGCATGTCTGACTAGATGCCACACGGCATGTCTGACTAGATGCCACACGGCATGTCTGACTAGATGCCACACGGCATGTCTGACTAGATGTCACATGGCATGTCTTACTAGATGCTCCATGTCATGTTTGATTGGTGGCCACAGGAAATATGTGAGCGTTGAATTCATACCAATCCTGTAGAATTATTGGTACATCAGGGGATAATTTCTAAACTTTGGGTGAGGTTAATTGCGCCCGGATTCCGCAATTGAATTTACTTACAGAAGCCCAGTCAGCAAATAGAATCACGCAATTCATTGTCAGTTGTTTCAAGGCATAAATGTCTAAAAATTTGTATCATTCAATTGCTATTTAAATTTCATCTCAGTGTACTTTGCATTTCGGTACGGTACGAAAACGTATTTCTCGTGTTTCTCACTTGTAAATTACACTGCCCTTATGTGAAAATTTTGACAAGGGTAGATGGTACAAAGCAGCTACTATAAATGGAAGGCTAGAGAGCCTCATCATCTTGTACGTCGTGATGCTCATTTGTCACCAGCAGTTCATTAATTTCTAACTAATTATGAGTTGCTAAATAATGGGTAGGTGGCCTGAGTTAAAATTGATCAACTAAACAAACAACGTACACCAATTGATAGACTATGAAGTGTCATGATAGGTATGATACATTCATAGGTTTGCGATATACTCTAGGCGATGTATGAAGTATATGTATTAGGTGTGTGTATTACACTAGGAACAAGGTATCAAGTGTGGAGCGGCGATGGGACGCCGACTCAAAAAAATAAACAATTAACCGAGAGGTGAGCTCGAGGGCACGGGAAACTAACAGTAGGGTTTGAGAAGGGGGTCGGTGTATGGTTTCGTAGCTAAAAAAAGTGTCAAAACATTTGCAAATTTATTGGAGGGACCTTATGACTCACGAATTACGTAGTTGTGTGACTCTCAAGTTGATTGAAGAGCGGGCAGGGTATATTATGTACAGACGTTTAGAAGCCTATTTCAGACCATTGGACAAATAGGGAGATTATAAAATGGAAAAGATACGTGGGAGGAGCAAAGCTCATATAAAAACGGTAGGAAGGATAGACGGAGAGGACTTGGGAACTAGACTTTGACAGCGATGTAGGCTATTGCAGCTAGAGCGACATCCAAGGCCTAAGGCATAGGTATGGGCCTAGGAGTATTGGTGGAGTAAGTGTGGAAGTGATTAAAGGGGAATTAAATTGATCATCACACTAACGAATGACTGTAGATTTTAAACGTGCACCTACCCGTGCATAAAGGGAAGATTTAATTGTGCAACAGCAAGGATTGGAAAAAGAAAAATTTAGCGTTATTGCTGTGTTGCAATCGTGAGTCTTAAACATCGAACCCCATCATCAGCCACGAATCTCCAGTGTAGGGGCAAGTTCTAATATTAATATTGTCAATGTGATCGAGGTTAGCGACAAGGTAGATTTCGTAATCTGATGTGAACACCCATTGAGTTAACTAAATTGTTTCGTGTGCCCATTTAACTATTCAGCTATTAAGTATGTAATTGATCTGTAATGGTGCACTGTTTAATAGGACATTATGCGCTGTTCCTATGCCAAAATGTGGTAGATGGCTCACATTTCCCATCCCGTGATAGTGAGAATGAAATGTATTAAATTTTCTGTGTGTATCATTATCCCCTCATTTTGCCATTAAAAAAAAGTATCGGGAGCCTTTTACGATTTCATGTATTCAGAGGATTAGAATCCTTCTACTGCGATTACTTATGTTTCTTGTATTGTATTAATTATGTTATTTACAAGTATTAATTTAAATATAACGGAAAGACAGCATGCGGAAAAACCATGCATTGAAACCAAAATGACGTAAATGATGAGAGAGAAAAGAACTCATTACCAAGATATCAATGTGCAATTAAAAGTAGGCAAAAAGACTTTTTTATTCATTAATCAATCAGCATTTAATAACAAATAGAATTTATAAAGACGTATCGCCACAGAAAGATTATGATCCAAGAACTGAACAATAAATTTTCCAAGTCTTCTACGCATTTCAGAAGACCAGCTCCACCTGAAACTTTGACTTGACCAACTTCCTGTGGAGGCTTTGACGGCTTTTATTTGCCTTATTGAATTAGTTGGGCAACCTTTGTAACCTAGGGCAGCTCGAATGCAATTAGTGACTCAACCAAGGGGAAATGCTTCCCGTGTCTGGGGGAGCTTTCTAATATAGCTTAGTAAACGCCTCAGTTGTACCAGAGAATAAAAAATTCGTCTAGGGAAACAAAAAGTGTCAAGACTATCGAGGAATCAAGTGTACCGTAGATGATGAACCATCTAGACAGAGTTTAAAAAACCATCCAGCAAAACCTTTCGATGCTTCTCGACTGACGATAAAAATCGAAAATATTATTATGAAATATTGATATCATTTGTACTCGACTTTTGGACTAATTGCATTTTGACCAAGTACTTTTTTTTGACCAGGAATACCTGCTCAAAGTGTCAGTTTGGTTTGGGAGTTTAGCAAATTTATTTAAAATGAAGTAATGAGCGCGGCTATTCTTTTGTTTATACTCCTAGGCTCATTTATTAGTCAAAGTACTCATGTTTCTCTTGGCCAGTCAACTTACACATTAGATAATTATGGCCAATAATTTTTGCGACCCTAAGTTAAGGCGAATGCAGTCAATAAGTTACTACAAATGCATTCCGAGTAACATTGCCAAATAAGGAAGAGTGATTTGGAATGAAACATTTTAATTCTGTATATGCTTTTGATGTTGTACATCCCCATATATAGTATGACTATTCATTCTTTGATATTCAAGTCCCTGACTGAAACTGTATCCTTAAATGATTTTAAAACGAAAGGGATCTACCTAGAAAAGAAATGTGTTGCTCCCAATTAAAGCAGATGCTCCCAGATAAGGAAAAAAATTCTCCTCGGATTAACCAACGCAAAAGCTTGATTTACTTTTTCGGCGCATTTTTTTTACTGGAGGTTTTGGCTCTGATTAATTATAAGTTTTAATTTTAGCAGCAGTGTTAGTTTCCCTTTCAGTGCGGGCTCCAATCTGGCCTTCCACCCTAGCACACTGATTACTCAGCAGACTTACAAATTGAGGTAGTATACAGGGTGTCTCAAAAAAATGTACTCACCATTTAACCGTTGCTAACATGCTGTCTTCTTTGTGTTGCAGGTGTGAGGTTCGAACCTTTGCGAACATGATTGAATGTGATTAAAGAATCATGTTCAAAAAGGTTCAAACCTCACACCTGCAACACAAAGAAGACAGCATGTTAGCAACGGTTATAGGGTGAGTACATTTTTTTGAGATACCCTGTATTATCATCTCACCTACGCATCACCAATGGAATACAGAACAGTATACTTCATGTAAACGTTAAGCGGAAGCTTAACGGAAGTTCTTTCCACCAGGGTTTTTATAATACTTCAATTGAGATTAGGTCATCCAATTCAATGGAAGACACGTGAATCCAATGATTTTAACTGAACTTTCACAGAATGCTGACAATTTAAATCTATAACTCAAATTAGTAGATTTTTTTGAACTACTAAGAGAAGATTTTCTATTTAGACAGCACTGCAGGATTAGAAGATAAATAAAATACTGATATCTATGATTCTAGACAGATAGTTACATATCTCTCCCAGTTTTATGCTTATATTATTTATATTATATATATCCTATACAAATTCAACTCTGTACATCTCTGTGAACTGAACTTGAGAGCTCTGTATTTTACGCACGTTCATGTAGAGAAACGTGCAACAGCTGACAAAATGACGCTCGTGAGACAGCAGGGAATATAATGTTCATAAAAATCCAGTCTTGTAATAACCTGCGCCTCCTAGGATCATGCGTGTGAGATGAAGAATGAGGTGAAGTATGAAGCATGAGATAAAGTATGAGATGAAGTATGAAGCGAAGCATGAGGTGAAGCATGAGGTGAAATATGAGGTGAGGTATGAAGTGAAGTATAGAATGAAGTATGAGACTAAGCATGAGGTGAAGTATGAAATGTAGTATGAGGTTAAACATGAAATGAAGTATGGGATGAAGTATGAGTTAAGCATGAGGTGAAGTATGAGATGAAGTATGAGATGAGGTATGAGATGAAGTATGAGATGAGGAACACTACGGGAGACTGAGCCTGACAAGGGAAGGATGTCTCCTACGCACTGAGGGCTTCGACTTTAAATGCTCCGGTTACTTGGAGCTAAATGATGTCTTGCATTGATTGCAGGGTGTTCGTGCAGCTCTAAGATTTCTCCTCAATGCCTCAGGGAAATCAAAACAGCCTAGACGTCTCTTCTTAGTTTTCGCACTGGTATTTCACAGAAATTGTGTTTTTTCTTATTTAAAATTTCAGTAATCGAGATGAGACAGAGGTACAGTCTCAAGAATTTGAATAGTGTGAATACGTGCATCAAGTTCATGTGTTCTGTTAAATTTTTGTGTTTTGTGCAGCTGATTGAGAAGGAGCACTCATAGACAAGACGCTTACAATCATATGACAGAAGTCAGTATTTTCTATAGCCACTTGAAATTCATTTTGCTAAATAAAGCACGATTTAAATCTCAAATATACAAGTTCCAATTGCATTTGCGTCTTCAATTAAGTTAACAAACACGTTGTTACGAGCCATTGGAGGGCGCAAACATTGAAATTAGTCTTTCAGGCTAAACTACTGTAGCCTTCACACGAGAGCAAAAATGAACTTCAATTTCGTCTGAATGGTTTTTACCTATTACGAACGGGCGATGAAGGTCAAAAAGCGACTTTACGACGCTCGAAGGAATGTTATTTGCTGCACTCTAGTGTTGGTCGACAGTTGGCACATCAAGTTTAAATGTCTAGTGCATATTCCTAAGAAGTTCAAGAGAAAAATAGGGATGAAATTCCATCCTCTGCTTTCTTTGAGCCAGAATAATTGACTTATTATTGTTTTGTTCGATGTTGTAGTCTTAAAAACATCATTTGGAAGACAAGGAAATACAAACCCTTATTGATCATTCCAACTGCCCTGATGTGCTCAGGAGAAGGAAATCAAATAGAGTTAAGTTGTGCATGAAAAGGCACGTGGAACACAACGAGTTTTTGGTGCAGCACTCTAAATTATCGAAAAATGACTTGTGTAATCAAACTTGGCCTAGAAGCCTAATCTAAAAAGTTTCACAATTTGGTTGCGTGAAGTTTTAACTCGCTGTTAAATACCTTTTGCTGAATTATCTTGGTTGGTAGAGGAATTTCCAAAAATATTTTGATGGATGTTTTTGCCATTATTATCTGTTATCAAAACCGAACCACGTTTGGAAGCCTTGACAAAGAAAGCACACTCACAGATGGAAAGTATAAACTTCTTGAAGACCAATTCATGCGGTAAAAAAATTAAGAAATCCTTCCAACGTGATTTTATGTGTCTTTCCTAATGATAAATTTCATTTACTTCGCTGATTTTTACAGAACTTCTCGACAATTTGTATACAGAGCTCATCGTATAGCATGGTGATTAATAGGGTTAAAAAGCAAATTTCCTAAAATAATACAGAAAGAAGCAGGTCATTCATGAATGATGAGAAAACAAACGGTTACCTCACTAGTAATTAGCAAAAAGGGTCACTCATGAAATAGTTACGAATCACACATATGAGTGATTAGCAAATAATGTCCGTCATAAATGATTAGTAACGACTATCGCTCATGAAATGCTAATAACGAATGTAAGTCATAAATATGAAGTGACGAACGTCCCTTGTGATTTACTCGTAATATATCTCCCGAATGAATAACTAGTCACGAATTTCCCTCATGAATAACAAGTCACGAATGTTCCTCATGAATAATTAGTCACGAATGTTCCTCATGAATAATTAGTCACGAATGTCCCTCATGAATAACAAGTCACGAATGTCCCTCATGAATAACAAGTCACGAATGTCCCTCATGAATAACAAGTCACGAATGTCCCTCATGAATAACAAGCCACGAATGTCCCTCATGAATAACAAGCCACGAATGTCCCTCACGAAGAACTAATCACGAATGTCCCTCATGAACAACTAGTAAACTAAGGAAACTGTTACACTCACTGAGGTGGTTGGAAGGGGTCGCCCGTCTGTCGTAGTTGCTCAGCAGGCTGTCGAGTATGAAAAGGTTGCTCTGCTGACCGCACCAGCTGCACGAAATAAGAATTGAGTCAGGACATGTTAGTTGCACCAGCTGCATGAAATAAGTATTGAGTCAGGACATGTTAGCTGCACCAGCTGCACGAAATAAGTATTGAGTCAGGACATGTTAGTTGCACCAGCTGCACGAAATAAGTATTGAGTCAGGACATGTTAGCTGCACCAGCTGCACGAAATAAGTATTGAGTCAGGACATGTTAACTGTACCAGCTGCACGAAATAAGTATTGAGTCAGGACATGTTAGCTGCACCAACTGCACGAAATAAGTATTGAGTCAGGACATGTTAGTTGCACCAGCTGCTGAAAAAAATATCGAGTCAGAACCTGTTCGCTCCAGCTAGACGAAATATTGAGAGTCAGGACAAGTTACAGGGCTGACAGGAGTACAGTGTGATTTAAAGATAATGAGAGCAAAACAATAATTCACAAAAGACATTTGATCGCTATATCTAAATAAAATAAGAGTATTTATGCTACCATAGGTGTAAGACATTTATGTAAAGTGGTTGAAATTTTTACATATCTTATTATTTCATTATGAAAAGGGAATCCTCAAAAAAGACCCTAGTACGCAGCCCGAGTCCTTATTTAAAAAAAATTCTCCTTTCATTGAACAAAAGTCATCGTTTATCATCTTTACACTTGGGCAACTCCAGAGCAACAAGCAGGTTCAAAAGGGAATTCAATATAAAATAATTCTCCTACCATCCACGTCCGGGGACAAATATTCTAGTATTTAATACAATTGTGAAGATATTTAACCCAACAACTTCAGTTCAACCTCTGGTCCCAACTGGCAAAAAGTTCGTTGCATTAGAGAACCTAGAGATATTAAAGAATTTCTTTTAACAAAATCCAAAATATCACAATAGCCATGCTGGAAATTCGTCGGGTTTAAGTGATTACTTTATATTCTGGCAGGGAAAATTAACACTAAAAATTCTTTACTGTGTCTAGGTTCTATAATGCTTCAAACTACTTGCCAGTGGGGAGTTGCGGTAGAACTGAAGCCGTTTCGCTAAATCTTTTCACAATTATATTAAAAGCCAGAATATTTGGCCTCTGACGCTTGCAATAAGGAAGAATTTTATACTGATTGCTCTTAGCACCTGTTTGATTTTCTGGAGTCATGGTAAAGATGACAAACAGTGCTCCTTTGTTAAAAGATTTAACTGTTATAATTTGGGAAAAAGATCAGAAAATATTCATACAAACGAAGTTAATTTTTCCATAATCGCAATTTTTGAGCTTAATAATTGAAAGACAAACAATTCACTGAAGTTTTAAGTCATTATAACTTTCTATTTCATAAGATATATTATTAAGAAAAGATATATTCCAAATGTTCCACAAATTTCACACAAAATATTTAACACGTGAATCCAGCCTGGCTAAAATTGAGGAAAAAACCCTGCATTTGTCAGTGGATTTTTATTTCCATTACAGATATAACAGTTCAAGTCGCATTTTTCTTCTGAGGAAATATGGGCCTAATGAAATAAACGTGCCCTCCTTCAGGTGCCTGCCTTCTAAGTGGACGGCGTTTATGGTTGTAAAAAATGTTTTACGTTAGCAGTTGTTGTTACGTTATAGCGTTACAGCAGGTCACTGGTTTCCTTTGTTCGTTGTCTGAGCTCTGTGCCCTACGAGGGCTCATCTATGTAGCATACAGCCGCGCGTATTACTGTTAAAATTAAAACAATTGTAGGTTCTGAGTTGTCAAATAATAATGCATGTGTAATGAATGGGATTTGTTTTCTTGTGGAATAATAACGAGTTGATTGTACAGAAATTTGTATCATATGCTGCAGCTCTCATCTGGGTATAGTTTGGCTAAAACAATTTGCTAGCAAGTATACATATGAAAGTCACTCAAAGTGATTCACGAGTACATGAAAGATGAAATAATGAATACACTTTATTTTGTATAAATTGATTTGATAAAATACTGGCCGAACAGATCCTATTCCAGTTCATGATCATGTGCATTTCCACTAGGACGAAATCATTAATGACCAGGATATTTACAGAGTCTTGATTATTTTATCAAGAGAAAAACCCATTCAGTTAAATGAGCTAAATTAAAGGATAGCTTAATCAAGTCAAAATGAACCACTAGTTCTTGATCCGATTGTTAGATAACTACGATGTGCAGCGAAATCGACGAAAGCAATAAGTCTGCAGCAAAGGCAACACGTCTGCATCAATAACAACAAGGCTGCACGTAAGACAACACCTTCCTACCAAAATTAATAAATTACGAAAAAGTTTCTTGGTCAAGAAAACGACAGTAAAGCAGATGGTAAAAATGCAATAATCTAATGTGTTTTATTAAAAAAATTCAAGAGTTTTTCTATTATCACTTAACCTTGTTAAGAGCGAGCTTGAGTTCCAACATTTAAATTAAACACCTCTAAGAAATCTAATCAATCACTTACATTAACAACCATTGAAAGCTATTGTAAGCTATGAAATTCGGACCCAACTTTTCATGCTTTTTGATGGAGCATTTTCCAAAACGGTATCAGTTTTATCCCAATGGGATTACATGCACTGTTAAATGCATAAATAATCTTTACTTTAGAAGTTTGTACATAGTTTATGAGTTATTCCCCACAGACGGAACATTGAGAACCCCAATGTAAGGTTTCTGTTTTTCTTCGATGGGTGATGCAACAAAAGCTTGCTTCTCGTGTCATCCAAAAGCTTGACCAATCTGGCTTCGTCATTTTCGAATGACCTAATATCTCTTGTACATGAATAATGGTTCTACAACCACCGTCCTAACTTCTTTGTTAAAATGTGTCAGAACAAAGATTTTATGGCCTTTTAACAAACCGCACATCGAAGTGATTATTGAAATTTCAAGAAAATTAAAAATGATTAAAATTTGTGACAATACGCTACAGTAGAATTTCAAAAATATTTTAACTTCAGTATCCATCTTCGTGCTTCGGCAATAATTCGTTTACGAAGGCTAACGATGGCTTTCTCTTCTATTAGCCAGCTTGCCTGTGGATATTAGGAAACTTCATTGCTATTTTTCATGCGTAAATTGAATGAGAGGGTGTCCCTAATTAGCAATTAGTGCGAATTATAACGCCATTCAGTACTACACGGGTGGCCCATATGCCTGCAAGGTCATATTTGTGAGGGGAAAAGGTGTTTGCGCAATGGATTTCCCGACAAACTAACTCTGTGTTTTTATGTTAGCCTCTGTTGAAAAACTGTGGCTGGAACCTAATTCCAACTCAATAGAGAAAAGAAATTGAGAGAAATGTACCTGTGCTCCATCAGCGTATGTGACTGTCAAACAAAAAGAGTATACTATTACAATAAGAAAAAAGTCCTCCGCGTTGTCTCACTTACAGCGTTAAGCTGATGGTTGCATGAACAAGTTAGCTGGACATTTATGAATTAAAGTTTCTGCTCAGATCAACAGATTCAAATCTCCACACAAGAGCGTCAGTAATGCGTATGCTCTTCACCACAGGAGCTAACAAGTTTCAAATCTTATTGATTTTTGTAGGCAATAGTCGTGAATAAAAAGGAAGTCTATCTGTGTCATGCATAACAGGTTCCTCAGTTAACACGTTGCCTCCGATTGCCTGATTGGTGTAAAACTTCACTTTGTACGCATAGTCACTAGAAGGATCTGAAAAAATTACAGAACCTAACCTCAGTGGTACACATACGTACCACTTCGGAGTCAACGTGTTAAATGAATGTTCTACATAAATTTCAAGAAAATACAAAATCTTGCATATTTTAATGTTGACGGAACGCAGTTTCTGAGCACCTAACTTTAATATTTCTAAAATTGCGGAGTCAAATCAAGATTGTAGCTGATTAGTTAAATAGCTAGTTTTCAAAAAGAAGAGTAGTAAGTTTTTTTTAGGAAAAAATAGCTAGTATTCTAGGAACAAACTACAGTAGAAGTCTTTTTCACCGGCACCCATGGGACTTTGCAGTTGCCGGTTAATATCACCCAAGTAACCACAAACAATTCATAGACATACTAGACACAAAAGGAACACAATATCAATTGCTTAAAGCAGCTAAAGAAAAAAACAATGAATAAATATATAAAGCTTAGCCAGCGAGGGGCAGTTTAAAGGAATTCTACTATAGCTAGTTTCTTATTAAATAGCTTGATAGTTTCCTAGGTAGGTTTCCGCTACACTGAAAATAGCTCCGACTGAAAAATATTTTAGAATGATCGTTTGGAAATGATTGAAAAATTCCTCACCAAGAATGGAACCAACAAAAATAAGTATAGCAGCTTCAGAAGCATTACCTACAAACGTAGCAGGATAAACAACATCCGCACTAACTCTTTAACAAAGACATCACATAAATTACCAGTAACACCAGCGTCAAAAGCAGTTACAACACTAGCAATTTCTCCGTAGCAATAACACTAACAGCAACAGTACTTGCAAATACAGCAGCAGCAACACCACTAATAACAGCTGCAGCACCAGTACTAGCAAATACAGAATAGAATAGAATGAGGCTATAGGAACGAACCATCTGGTCCATTCTTGGGTCGGATAATTACTTCGATAACTATTCGGTTGTTTTACCCAAGTCCCATGCCGTATTTTCTAGCCGCGTCAACCATGTCGGCAGCGGGATTCGAACCCGGGTCTTTCTGCTCGCAAGCAGATTCGCTCACCAGTCGACCAAGCTGGTGATAATTGACGAGACATTATGGCTCACTAATGCGATATAATCTTTGCTCTCTTCACAGTGACGTGAAAGAGTCCCAATTAGCGAGTCCCAAGCTTGAGAGACGCAGTTGGCTCAAAACAGTTTAAATAAAATCTCAATTTCACAAATAGCAATAAATATTGTACTGGCAAAACTAGTTCTGGAAATAATTATATGTCACTTTCTGAAGCACCTTCTACCAAATTTATACCTACCCATCCAATCAATCCCCATTACTAGTATGTACTAGAAGACTAGGAGCAGAGTGCGAGTTAGGACGTTTTGGAATCGATCGAATATACTCGTAAAAATTCGGACCAATACTGATCCTTTCAAAATTAGATTGATGCCGGCATCCCCATAAAAAAAAATTGCCGGCATTTGCCATTGATGCCGGCATCCCCATAAAAAAGCAGCAGCAACACCACTAATAACAGCTGCAGCACCAGTACTAGCAAATACAGCAGCAGCAACACCACTAATAACAGCTGCAGCACCAGTACTAGCAAACACAGCAGCAGTAACCCTAGCATTAGCTGCAGCTGTATGTGACTCAAGAATTCGTGCGCTGGACATCTGAACACTACAGGAGCGCCACATCAATGGGTCCACTTAGTCCGCCTCTCTAACACGCACAGCTGGGCATTGAGTTCAATAATACAATCAAAAGAGCATCAAACATGAGGAGACGGTAGCACGGTTTGCAAGAGTTCAATATCCATCACTGCTTCATAGAATCTGCACTTTCCCCTGAATTAAGATTGTTGTCTCTCGATAATTGAAATTTAACAAGCATGAATTCTACAGTGTCAATTTGGAAACTATTACTAACGAAGGATTAAGCCGATCCTTGTGGAAGCTGAACAGGCGCAAAGCTGTTTCGTTTTAATCGGAAAATTACTTGTTATAACTGAACTGAAGGTCTTAAGAAGCTTAGGCGGTTTTGTTGATCTTTGTATTACTACTCGAAGTTTGCGACAGATAAAAAGCCAAAATATTACTAATGAAGTGCAATTATAAGCACGTACCTACAAATTACATTGTAAGTACGTATCAGTGGTACGTACCTACAGTGATACCTAACTTCAGCAGTACGCGCGTACAGTGATACCTAACTTCAGCCGTTTAGCGTTACTTAGCTTCAGTGATGCCCAGCTTTCGAGTTGCTTACCGTCACTAATTACTATTTCTGACAACAGAGTACAATGCACGCCTACGCAGTGGCTCTCACAAACCTTTGTCTAGCAATACGAAGCAATCAATTTGCACGCGCATTTACCAGCCAAATGCAAGTTCGCTTCTTTGCAGTTAAAAAGAAATCGCTTAAGTAAATTTTGACGAGCTTAACAAGGGAGCAAATCTCGTTGGCAGACGCAAGAGTGGTTGCCTGCAGCTGTGGGAATTCAGTTTTATGTTGCGGAAAGTAGAATATATAAAGCACCTGAATAAGCACATGAAATGTGGCCCCAACAAAAGGACTTAACGAAAGATCATATTAATATTCACTGAGTGATAATGACAACTTCTTCATTATGATTACTGTGGAATATAATGCCAATTATCAATAACGTTAATTACAATACCGAAACACTTAAACTTAAGATAATAAAGATGATAATTCCGGTACTGTATTAGTAATTTCATTTGAAAAAAATGACATCATTAACGTAATTGATAACTGGCAGTTTTGTTCAATTATTTGAATTCCAAAAATAAAAAATAGTGTACATTATTATCAAACTGAAAATATTGCAAAATAAGCACATTATGAGTATTCGTCCTCCCACTAACGTGCCCCACAATCTTTAATCTTTTTCAAGACTTGTTTTTTCTTTAACTTAGCCTCAATTTCGCTGAAAATCTCAATTTTTGCCCGTAGAAAATGATAACAAATAATTATGACTGTAAAAATTCCCTCAAGGAAAAAGGAAAATGGAAAGTGGAAGAGGGAAAAGGGACGTGTTGTTCATTACTGATAACGCAATCCTGACTAGATTTGTGAGCTAAATGCAGTCAATTAGTAATCCTCATAATTGAACAAAATTAAACCAATTATTTTTAGACTATCATCCATGATTACCCGAACTAATGGTTTTATCTGTAACTGAAATTCGAGTCCAGCCTTATATTTTTTTAATCATAAGGCATTTAAACTGTCATTATTACAGCTGCACCTGTCACTATATTGTTATGGTTGAATTTGTGCCAAAATTCAGAAATATTCTGCAAAAATTTAATCTACACACATGACATTCACCAGATTTGGTGCACTTCGGTATATTAATCCTTTCACTAATTATTTATGAAATCTCGTTTTCGATCTTGTATGACTGGCATAACAAACGTGTGTGCGTGTAATAATATTCTTCTAAATTATTCCTGAAGCAAAGGATATTAGTACACGGATATAGGCATAAAAGTCAACTATAACTTTAAAAAATGTCGATAAGACAATTTGATGTGACCATAATATATGGATGCCAGTCATAGCTCAAGAATAATAATTATCTTATAATTCCATTGAGACATATATAATAGATAGTATACCAAAAATGAAAGAAATGTTCTGAAATATGGGTTAAGAACCTAATTTTGTCGGTCCCTCTGAATACTCCAGTGCTAGATTTGAACATTATTGATCTATAATACTTAAACTTCTCCTAGACCACAGACACTGAACATCACAGAGATGAGTGGTTTCTGTCTTTTGGTGTCACTATCTAAATTCAATCTATGTATAGTATTTCACATCATTTGCTGAATAGAAGGTGTTTAGAAAAAGTGCGAACAATCATGGTGTATTGTCGAGAAACAATAACAAAGTGGCAAACCAATGCACTGATAAAACTTCCAATCGGGATAAAACTTACATCTCAAATCATTATTCGATTCATATTAATGAAGCGTGCTAAATTCACTTCTGTTTGTGCCCCAGTCTGGAGCGACACGCTGCTCCTGATCCACTGCCACAGTAAAGCTTAACCCTGTGATGTCACTGCTCAGCCTGCACAGCTTTACCTTAGAGAAGACTAGGCGGTTTAGAATCGCAATAGTAAAATTGCTCAAACTAATTATTCACTTCGAAGTAGAAAACTTTTAAATTATTCATGTCAGCTTGTGATTATAGAAAAAATAATATTGTTGAAAAACGAGTAAAAAGTTTCTATTGGAAAAAAACAAAAGAGAAAACGCTAGTTTACAGCACAAACTACAAGTGCTGAAGACGCAGAGTTTACCAATACAGTCCGGAAAATTAGCACAGCACGTGTAATGACTATCAACACTATAATAAAACGTCAGGTGTCTCCTTAAATAAATGAATTGATATATTTTTGTGCGTAATTTCTCCTATGTTATTACAATCGGAATTTTCCTTAAAATTGATAGTTAAATCTGTAAACTTTCAGGTACATAGATTCTTAACCGCTGGAGTTAAGTCCGTAAACTTTCTGATTAGGTCTGAGAGTCCGTTGCATTAAGTTCTTCCTTCAAATACATGATATTAAAACCCGTTCTTTTTAACGGGCATACACAATAATTCATCATAAAGACGTAGTTTAGCCACTCAATAGTTGCACTTTCCAGTGACGTAGGACAAGATCCAATGAGTCACCGATACTTTCTTTTGCATTCATATACAAATTATGGCGTGGTTCACAGTGCTGATTTTGGACAGAAATCATAACTATGGCATGAACATTCGGCTGATGTGAATAAGGGGCTTAACAAATTAGAAAATAACTAATATTTCAGGCAAAAGTTATGCTGTTAGTTTAGTACCTACAGTATACCGAAAAATTCTGTGTGACTAAATCTCATGGTAAGATAAACTGTTGGTCTAAAACTAATAGTACGAGAAACTATCAGTAGTGGGACATAGATTTGATAGCAATACTTGAAATTAGTCTAGAATTCAAGGTAGAAAACTCTGTTAGTCTCAAACAGTATAAGATGTACTATTAGTGTGTAATTAATGTTATAAATACGTATAAACAATTAACCCTTAGTGTGCTTATTGAAGAGATATCTTCTTCAGTATTCGTCAGATTTGCTTCCTCATAACTTACGCACACTATTCTTTTGAAATGTCCGTCTCTGGAAACCCACACCCGATAAAGAAATACAATTTATACAACTTGTAACCCATAAACATCTGCAATTCTACTGCGTTGGACGCAAGTGAATGGAGCATAACTGCGTTGTCAACGACTGCAGTTTACGTCAAGACATGGACTTTCATTCGAAAGTTTTGTTTGGTGTTATCAAGTCGACATAACGTCACAGTTTTACGGTTGTCTGGAGAGTTAAACTACAAAACCGGTACTAGCAGTCTTAAAGTTTTGACAGATCAATCCGGACACGGAGAACTAAGGTGGAGGATTTTGATACCTGAAATGGCAGTAAAAAAAGTAAAGCCTTCATTTCGAAAAATTGGTTCGTAAAAAAATGAGAAAATACGAACCAGTTCATTCCACGATTGAGTTTGAGGGCCAAAATACAAAATAAAAGAATGAACCACTGATTTATCTACTGAGAAAAGTTATTTTAGATGATGGGGTTGTCCATAAATCAAACAGCCAAAAACAATTCGGAACTCTTTTTGAAAAGTATCAGAGTTTTTGAGAGGAAACGGAAAAAACTCTCGAATTGATTTACTCGAGTGACGGTTCCGCCAAAACAGAAGACAGGAAGAGAAGAATCGAACATTTTTTAAAATGTTCTGAAGAGATTCGCACTAGTTGATTTCCTAACACCTGAACTTCCCGACACGCTGTGGTGAGTTCCACTT
>VCRD01000686.1:178602-189180 GCA_006783055.1 Trinorchestia longiramus | reverse complement strand
GCCGAGCAGACAACTTTTTCCAGCCCAGGCACCGTTTTGTACTTATGCTTCTTCGTAATACAAACATACATCTGAAAACAGACATAATTAGATAATTAATACTACCCACGACTTGCTGTGACAAAATAAGGGCTCACAAACGATTAATTGATAGCACCATTCTGTAACAATATGTCTGAATTAAACTCGAGTAAGGCTTAGACACAAATTTGGCAAGTGGAAATAAACGCAATTGTTGAATTCAGCTTGCAAAAGGGATTCTGAATTATAAGGAAACTTTTAATTTTTAATCCCTTTTGAGAAATTAGCTATTGTTGTTGACACTGAACTCCACTGTTTTTCTGGCAATGGTTTTTAGTTGCAACAGTTTTTTTCAGCTCTGTCAGGTTTTGAAGTTGTCTTTTTTTAAATCAGTTAGGAAATTTTTAACCGAGTTATTTGCAAGATTTATTTTCGGCAAAGAAAAAGAGGATGCTGCTTCTATTATCCTATAATACTGAAGATTTATTTGATTATAAACACGCTCTCTGATTGCTCTTAATTACTGATACTCGGAGGTAAATTATTTAATGCACTAAAATTTAAAAGAATGCTGATGATAAACTTTTAAATATATATATATATATATATATATATATATATATATATATATATATATATATTTATATATACATAAATTGACGTTCCATCATGTGTGTAATTATGTATTTGTATATTGTTGATTATTGATGTACACATTCGTCCACAAGGACATTAAATATTTTTTACCATTAGTTTCTTCAGTTGAAGTCTGTTAAAACTTTATGATGAAGCTGAGAAAACTTAAATTAACGAAAAACTCTGGGATCAAATGAAAATAGGGAGTGTCACTTCATGGATATCCCACTTCTAGTAGCGAGACACAGGCGTCCATATTAAGGTGGCGGTTATTTACACGTTAAATGCGGTTGCCTCGCCAGTGCAAATCTTTACTTTGTACATATAGTCACTAAAAAGATTTGAAAAAATTCAGAACTTAACCTGAGTGACTCACCGGTGGGTCACTTGACACTTAACGTGTTATTTTAACCAGCTGTACGATACTAGAGTGATGTGATGTCTCAGCCACCATGTAGCATGTGAGATCGCACTCATTTTAGTTTAGGTGACTGGGATTAAGTGAAGGAATCTTTCTTCAGAATGTACGAGTACTTCTATTTTCATAAGAAAGTTTTACTATCAAGAGTGTACATCAGCGCTTGTATTTGTTGCGTACACAACTTTTGCTTCCTTATCTAAGGAATTGTGCAAAAAAAATAAAGTTGAAGACCTGTAATACAAATCCTTCAATTGCACCCTATTCTAAAAATAAAACACTGCTAAAAGAAGTCCTTTCATCTCTCTCGTAAATTCAAACGAAGCACGTTTTAGTAAAACCTCACTCACACATCCATCTTCATTTTTGATCTTGCCACGCACTGCGTAGCTTCTAAATCATCATATTCGCTTTGGGACAAGCTTTAGTGGTCCTGGCGAAGCGATCTCGTGTCATAAGGCGATGGCGGCGCGCCGTGCACAAGCCCTTAAAGCAAACTTGTGATGGTCGTAAAAAGGTTGGACGAACAGGCGAGTTGTCCGATGATGTTAACAAGGGAAGTTTCCTTCCGCATTTCGAGGTTTAGGCGTACTTTTACTGGTAATATGTGGAATTTATTATTTTTCCAGGCGCAGTAAAACATTTTGTTTTGGACTTTCAACGTAGAATTGAGTCGTGAATCCACGCACTTTGTAAATTTGCTCTATCGCTCTTATTTACAAAAGAAGATTCTTTCCCGTGAAATTTTTGCAATTCCGTATTAGGAGATAAATTTTTGGTGGACAGCAAGAGTAAGAATATTTGCAACAAAACTATAAATTTGATGCAGTTTAAGCGACAAATGTAGCTATAAATTCAACGTATCTTTTAATACATTGCCCATATTACTGCATGGTTGCGCGCCTTGAATTTCGTTGCTGAGAAGCAAGAATTTGTTCATAGTTGAATTATTGACAATGCAACCATTAGCAGCAACAGCAACAGCAGCATCAATGGCTGCATCACCAGCAACATCACCATAGCAGGGAGCGTTAGAAGGTCAGACCAGAAACTCAACTTCAGCTCTAGTCCAGCAACGCAATAATTTGTTCGTAATTTCACTGTATATAATAATACACAGTTAATTGCTTGCTTGCTTGGTCCGTCTCTCTCTCACGGCTCTTGAGGATTTAGGTAGGAGAAAATTCGGAATGCTTTGTAAGCATTGTATTCTGGATGTCAAAAGCACATCCTTCAATGTGGAAACTCTTTCGCAAAGCCTGCATCCACTGGCAAAATAAAAGAAAAATTCAGTAAAAACCACGTTAATTTTTTCATGTGTGGGTCTACTGGAGCACTGAATAAAAGTGACAAGCCAGCAAGAGCTGAAATCGATCAGGGCTACTGTCTCTGAAACGTTCAATTAACAGTTGACTCTTTTCTTTTGACAAATATTACTGAGTATTCATTTTTCCACCTCAAATATTTCAGCAAGTAAAAGTTTATCGATCAACAAAAGCATAAAGATACAACAAGATTATCGCTTAACTCTTTTCCTTGCGTTCGCTTACATTTTAATTGAGGCATAATAAGCATAAACTCGTTCTTAATAATGCATAAAATGTGAATGAGGTAAAATTCTTAGAGTTACTTGCTGAGACCCTCATTTTCTTTTTCATATTTCATTCCATGGTTTATAATGAAGTGAGCAAACATTTTCCAGAATCGTTAAATAAATTAGGACAATTTTTGAACATCACAAAAAGCTAATTTTTGCGTTTTTCTATTCATTTTCAAGCTGTTTATTGAATAGAAACACAACCAAAGTAACCGTTGTAAATTTTGCGAAAAATTTTCAAGAATGTATTCTGGGATTTAATAGAAATTGCATTAACAATTCCTTTGTTAGGAACAAGTATCTACCTTACAGTAAAAGGCCATCTGCAGCATGGAATAATCCTGTGGATTTACTGTACATATTCTAAGCCTGTTCAGTCTGTCTAATGTATGAACCTATTAGCATGTTTCTTCTTCCCATTCCTCGTCACAGTAGAGGCCAGTCATTTACAGACGCAGTCGAGGTCCTTAAGATAAGGAAAATTGTCTTCATTTGCACGGTATAAAAGAAGCCATTCTGTTATCAGTGGAATTTTCCAGAGCCCAACAGAGACCTGTGGTCAAAAGTGCTCCAACTGATGACGCTGCAACACCACAAGATGTGTTTAAAGTCCTGCTTTCTCTGACCTTAGGACTCTGCTTGTGAGTCTTCAACTGAAAGAAATCGACACTTAATGTGGATTTTTTCTGCTAAAGATCCGAGTCCAATAAATTACTTCGTTACACGAGATTTAATTCGTAATTATCTTTTGGGAAAGCTTGTAAGTTTTTACTGTATTTGATCTAGATTTACCTGCATTCCGTAAATATGGCCATCGTTTTATGTTGTTGTACAGAACCTTTTAGCCGTTAATTCATTAATTTTGTAGTAGAAAATACATTTTTGAAAATGCACTTTCGTAAAAAATCAATATAAACTCAATTTTATTTTCTGTTGTGAGTTGATCCTATCATAGACGTGTCTATAAAATCAAATCGAAACCAAAAACTACTCTAAATAATGAAATTCAAAGAAATGTGAAAAAATTGTTGGTGGGTTTTTTGGGTACAAAAACAGAAAAAAACACGTAAAATTCTCTCCTAATCAAACAGCTAACAACCTGGACAATCCATGCGCTCTGCCGTATTTCAAACACTTTTAATAAGATTTATTTTTCTATCTCAGTTGGATACCTGATAAGCCTCTTAACACGCTGACTCCGAAGTGGTACGTATGTGTACCACTGAAGTTAGGTTCTGTAATTTTTTCAGATCCTTCTAGTGGCTATACGCACAACGTGAAGATTTACACCAGTCAGGCAATCGGAGGCAACGTGTTAATATACCTGACGGTCTCACCTCACAACAATTTCTGAAGCCGCCGTCTGTCTGGAAACTTTGATCAGTGTGTCCTACTCTGGATTTTTGATTTTAACCAAATGCCTTCTACTGAAAACACTCTAGCCACTTCACAGACTAAAAATACTGATTAGTTTTTAAGATCAGCTTTGATCAATAAGGAACGAAGGATTGATTATTCGATAGATATTTTAAAGTTTGTATTAAAAATCGAAATTGAAATTCGAAAGCATATCATTTAGGATCAAATAAGTATTTTAGAGCTACCCTGCCACCTTAATTTTAATTTACAATATTTTATAAAAAACTTTAAACACCCTGCAGAACATCCAAAATGATTTTCACAAAACCGTAACAGAGTTCTATCAGGTGGAAAAAAACCATCTCGGAAAATCGTAAAATTATTTGCACCTTGCGTCTATCATGAGCACTGTGACAGTCATAATTTAATTTGGCAAGCTGAGCACACGTAGTATGTGTACATCACTCGCGTGTGCCCCTAGCGTATACCACTCGCGTGCACTACTAGCAAGCTTATGCCACTCACGCGTACCACTAACAAGCGAATGTCGTCACTCGTACATAAGCGATGATTTCGGTTTTAGAGTTTCGAAAGTATTTTGATCATTGTACTTAAGAAATATAAAACCTGATCTCTAGACATTTTTAGCTTACTAAAAGTTAAACGATTTGCATAAAGTTGATTTTCAGTGTACATACCGAATGAATGAACCAGTTTACACAGTCTGAAAGTGATCAAAATAGAGACGTGCAATAGTATTAAATGTAATATTTTATCCTAAAAGGTTAGTAGTGCATCCTCCAAGAGTGCAATCTATTTAGTTATCTAAATGCTTGCAGAAATTTCTGTGATAGAGATTGGTCGGACTTAGATGTTCATTCAATTCACGAGGCAAAAACAGGAAATCATTCAAAGAGTTTTCCGTGGAGTTTACTGATCCCACTGACCCTTCAGTCATGGCAACTGTGTGCTATTTTTTGTTAATAATTCGAGTGAAAACAATTTTACACTCGACACAGTATTGGTGGATTAATTCTCTCTGAAGCGTTTCCAGTTTCTACTTTCATGTCTTTTCTGTTGAAAAGAAACAGCTGTTTTATGATGTGAATGAGGGAGAAGTAAATACATTTCAGTCTTCCTACTCCGCTGGCAATGAAGTACGTTCTATAACGTTCAAGCTGTCAGAACGAATTCTATCGTTATTAGACTTATATTTGTATTTCGGACTATTTTTGAGTTTCAGTTGACACAGGAATGCAACATCTGTGATTTTCAAATTATCTGTTGACCTCACGTTGCGGAAATCCCCTCTAAAATGAAGACCTCAAACCCCATCACAGGGGGGATTTATTTCGTGTTGTGCGTTCGATATAAAAGTTCGTTTATAGGATTGAACGAAAATTTTTACAGTTTGGATATGAATTTAATTTCTACATTAAGTTTCAAAGTTAAAAATTTGGAAAAATAGCATTTATTTTCAAATATCTGTGTCGACTTTTTAAAATTGATAATACTCGTAGCATTCTCAGCAATAATACACACAGGGTTTATTGAACATTCCACGTTTATCACTGCTTCAATTACGTTTCACGTTCGTAAATTAATACGAGTTTTTTGAAGGAATAAGTCACGATCTTCCCCATGTTTTTGTCACTGCATTTTGGTCCGAGTTGTGTGCTGTATGCGATTATGCTTCGTATTTCCCAATTTCTGCTTGAAACAAAGGATTTCAAAGAGGAAAGGCCAGAATAGCGGAAGGCTAGTTTGGACTTCACTGGCTGACTGGAGCGAACTGCAGCTCGCAGTGCTCAGAATTCTAAATAAGAATTTCACAAATCGACAGAGGAAAACATGATATATTTCGGAGAGAAACAATATAATAAGTTTCAGTAGATGCACTGCCCCATACTTCAAAAATAGAATTGCTAAACAAAGAACTTCAGCTGGACCTGAATGACTAACTTTGTACATACAGTCGACACGTCAGAAGACAAAAAAATTTATGTTTGGCGAGTGTTCACTTGATTGTGGGGAAAATGAATAAAGCTTCAAATGAAGCCTTAGCTGTAAACTGGTCATTTCTCAACGGGCCTGAGATAAGGCCAGCTCATAGCAATTCATAGAAAAATTGATTGTAATACCGTAAATCAAAGTTTGCTACTTGGAAATAAAAGTTTTAAACTCGGAAACCATAATTTTCAACTTGGAAACTAGAGTTTTAAACGCGGAAACTGAATTTCTCAACGCGAAAATTAGCGGATCTCACTCGAAAACGGATACATACGAGTAGTTCTCAATTCGGTGACCAACAATTGTTGGCTTGGAAACCTAAAGTTTTACACCTGGAAACCAGCTATTCTTGACTTTGAAACTAGTCAACTTTAGCTCGTAAAGCAGTAATTCAACGCTTCAGAATGTTTAGTTTCCTGGCACGAGAAGTTAAGAAAAAAAAGGATCTTTGCTGACATAATCTGGTGGCCCCCTCTTCTAATATTACATTAATACTACTCAATGGTTGTACAAATAAATCAGATTTGTAAACTTAATAATAAGAGTATGTTACCCAACCACCACACATGTGCATCTATGCACAGAGAAAACAAATACAAAAGATGATCAAAGATATAGTCAAACACCAGTAAATATGGAACTATATTGTACTTGTTTTGAATTTCTCTTACCACATGATATCTATTAAATGTATTCACGAGACATAAATGTTTATTCCACTAGCCGACATGACTGCGTGGTAATGACTTATCACATTCTGATAGCTTTGAATTTCGCTTCAATAGGGTCATGAAACAGTAGGAATACCTTCATGAGAACATGAATTCTTCTATTGAAATACCTCTACTGAAACATTGAGATAAATTGACAAGTTATCGGATATGACTTTGTACGAAGAATCATGGGTAAAATAGATGAGATCAAAAGAATCAGCAAGATAAAACTGGGCAAAAACAAATTAGTCTGCGCTATAGGCAATGACTAAAAGCATTCACAAACGTTGAGAAATCTGACGTAAATCCATGCCTTATTATCCAAGCAAAGAATTTTCCTTATTATTATCCTTAAATCCAAGCAAAGAATTTTTGTAAATCTATCAACCAGTTAATTTTGTTTATTTCCAAACCGAGATCTCACAATTTTCTCAACGATACAGACCACATTTGTTTTGTGAGTATAATGTAATCTCAGCTATTTCTTGTAGTTGTTTGGTGTAAACAGCTTTTTACTGAACCACCACGACGTGTTTATAAAGGCGTGGTCTACAAAAGTTCACTGAAATATAAATTATCGGTAAAGATATATTTATCACCAGAAGTAGTTCTAGTTACTTTTAAACACATAAATTTGTTTTTCTAGTGGTTGTTTAAATCATATATATTATACATTGAACACATGATTTTTCTGCCCCAGATAGACCAAGGATAATTATTATGTACCCAGCACGTAATACCAATGCTCATTGGATGTACGAGATACAAGGTAATACTGTCCCAACCGCATTTATGGTATTACTACAGAATCAACTCGCTCATCGATTTGTGCTTACTAACATAACGAGCCTCATTCTATTGACACACAAAGCATGCGATCAAAGGATACCTGCTTTGCAGCGACGCCATGGAGAGCTCTGAACTAGGGGATATGTATTAGACAACGGGTGCGCGCATTATTTGCACCGCTGCATGGAACAAACAGACCTCACTCCTCTCGGCACTGCGTTGTTCACAGTTCTGTGAAATTCATACAGTTGCTTATTCAGACTCTGAACACTAAGCGGATTTCCTCATGGAATTGGTGATAAAGTCAACATTAGCTAGTGTTGTTTGTGTACTGTTGGCTCTGCATACCCTTAGCATCTCGTCAATACGCAGGTACAAATAAGCATAGCTTGTTTTGCTTATATAATTTTGTGAGAACTGAACATTAGAAGTACGTGTATGTTTCTGAAACCCACCATAGAGAAAAAGTATTAGGATTATAAAAGAGAGTCGTGTACCAAATTGCGAATGTATAATGTTAGAAGTCATATTTAATGAGGTGAAATAGGCGTAGGTTTAAAATTATTCAAGTTTTTGGTAGACCAATTTTGAGTGAAACTAGAGGAAATAGTTTACGAGATCACCCCGTCGAAACAGTTGCAGTTACTTATTTTTTAAATCGTTGCCTTTGCTGCCATTAAAAAACTATCCGGTGAAAACTAGAGTTTGTACTTTTATTGTTTCAATCCAAGTTTGAGAGGTAATGCATAATTTAATGTTCTACAATATTAATTTTTCATAATGCTTAAGTTCAGAAAATTCTCTTTTATGGGGTGATATGTACGGCAAGATTTCATTACATGATACTGTTAAATGGCAAAACTTATTTTGCTACCCGATAGAACACATTTCATTCGTCACTTGTTGAATTGCCTTATATGTAAGTTACATTTACTACTGTCGTTATAACTCACTCCTTCATCCAGATGCAGAAAAGAATCTTTTCGATTGAAACGCGAAACCAAAATTTTATATCTAATCTTAGTCACCTCTCTAATTTCTAATGAATGTTCTGTTACCAACAAGCTTGCCTTTCAATTCTTTTTGCGATTCACATCTGTCAAAAGACAAGTCATGAACATTTATCAAGATTTTTCAATAAATACATTTCCACAAAATCCAGCTCACAGTCATGCTAAAAGGAACTTGATTGCTGCTGCTAACATTGGCATTCTACACTTGCGTTGCTATCTGGAACATGACAGGTTGAGTTCAAAGCAATGAGTTGGGTATGGATCATGGTAATCCGGATAAAGACCTTAGTATGCTCGTCTAGTCCCAAAAGTAATGCCGGAAGAGTTTCTTTGCGCGACACCGAAGCGTCAAGGCTCACAGCCCAGCGTTCTTGACTGAAGTCTCATCTTCTTAATGGAATGCAGTAAAATTCTATTCCAAGGTTCACAATACATGCGACACAATGTTGAGCTTTTTTTCATGGTAAACTGATGAGGCATGTCATTGCTTTTCCAATAATGGAATGGAAAAGCTCATTATGAATTATAATACGAATGAAAAACACTGCCGGAAGTGAGGGAAATATAGTGACTGAAGTGCAAAAATCAGCATAAGAAACTATTTGAAAAGAAATATAAATAAAGAGCAATCATTATGAGAAGAATAAAATGACTTGACAATTCTAATATTGTTTCATTAAATTTTAGAAATGTTATACATGACAAACGGAGGAATTTAAATTGCCATGGCGAGCAATCCTAATAATGAAAGCGATTAAATTCATAATTTAAATGATTTCTCTTCTTATTGCACATAACATTTGTTATGTGACTTTGGAATAACAATGATAAACAATTTAAATTGCTCCGTTTGTCATTATTTCCATAATATTTGTGAAGTTTTATGAAACGATAGTAGGATTGTCAAAACATTTTATTCTTCTCATGATAATTTTTTCCATTTCTATTTATATTCAAATAGTCTAATTCAGGTTGTTTCTTGCTGTTCGGTCGCTATATTTCTCTCACTTTCAACACTGTTTTTCACAGTCCGTCATTGTGTTCATTACAGCTCAACCTCTAAAATATTTCAGGTCTAGGACTCCGATTTTTGTTACTTGGGCACTGTTATTCTTACAGCTTCATCACTAATTTTTGCTACTCCGCCACTGTGCTCTTATAGGTCATGCATTTTTTGCAACTTCCGTGCTATGTTATCCACTGCTCTAACGTTGGATTTTTACAGTTTTGGATCAGCCGTTTTTGCGATGCGAATTTGCAATTTTTTTGTTCCTGTAAGATAAATAGAATTAAACTTCCAAAGAAGTTTTATGCTAGTAAGATTGTACGTTTTATTCGCAGCTTCATCTGCTTTTCAGAAAAACTCGGAGGAGCAAATGCCTCAACGCTTGTTTTTAGATACCAGTTACAAAACTTAGGATTATCAATTTGTGCAACGATCTTCAAAAATATTGGTCATAGCAATTACTGTGATCAGCTGCAAGTTGTGATCAGGGATCTTGTACAGTGAATGCGAGGCTATAACTGAGAATGTCAAAATAAAACAAGAACTGTGTAATTAGAGCAATGGATGAGACTGCTTGAAAATGATAATGATGGCTAAATTCAATTTAGTAAACAGGACGTGGCCAAACAATATAATAAATAAGTGAATGAAAAATAACTCTAGGTGTTAGATATCAGATCATAGAGCAAATAAAGTCAAACTTTTAGGCATAGAAACACCAGAACTTCAATAAAAAAGACTTACAGAACGAAATGAAGGCAAATAATTTATGAACATCAAATACGTATGAAAGAGTTCGAGCAAAAAGTGTGAAAGACAATTATGGCTTGCAAGGTAAACGGAATAAAAAAGTACGAGGTTCGAAGAAGAAAGTCCTTTGTGATTGTCAAACGGTTATGCCGTCTGCTGCTGAGGTGGTTGTTCTGTCTGCTGCTGAGGTGGTTGTTCTGTCTGCTGCTGAGGTGGTTGTTCTGTCTGCTGCTGAGGTGGTTGTTCTGTCTGCTGCTGAGGTGGTT
>VCRD01000686.1:163914-178556 GCA_006783055.1 Trinorchestia longiramus | reverse complement strand
TGCTGCTGAGGTGGTTGTTCTGTCTGCTGATGAAGTGGTTGTTCTGTCTGCTGATGAGGTGGTTGTTCTGTCCGCTGCTGAGGTGGTTGTGCCATCTGTTGCTCTGGTGGTTGTGTTGTCTGTTGCTTAGGTGGTTGTGTTGTCTGTTACTGAGGTGGTTGCGCTGTCTGTTGCTGAGGCGGTATTGTGTCTTAGTCCAACTAGCAGACAAAGATCAGCCTTGCAATGGCAGACCTAGACAGCTTTTCAATTCAGTTTTATTTCAGCCCAAGTTCAGTATCTTAATTTACAATACAATTTGGATTTAAGTTAATCTTCTGTGTAAGATCAACCCAAAAGTTCATTTACCCAGAATCCTCAGCGAAGTCCAGTGCAAGTTAGCCCACCGTCTTCTTCTCGTAGACAAGTTATGCTTCACATAATTCCTACCCTCAAATTTTCCTCCGCTTAGCCCTTGAACTAGTTTTCCACCATGTTACCTACAACTATGTATTTCGCCAGCAAGTTTTAATTCAACTAAGTTACCTGCTACAGCGTCTTCTGAACCAAAAGTTTCTCAGCCAGGCCCTTGCCGTACAACTCGTCAAGAAAGTTCTTCACCCACGGAAAATCTCTTCCATCGCACGAGCACTGCCCTACATTCTAAGGCTCGGTCTGCCGTACCCTGCACTTTTAGAGGCTTCTTCCCATCTAAATTTGCCGTAAATTCACAGTTTACCTGGAATTTGGAGTCCATGAAACGGCACGTGCCTTGATATATTAATCCCGCTGCATCGGCTCAGTATGGTGCAAGAAATATGTTGCTGCAAGATACCCGTCCAACTCCGATACTTTACGCTTGATTTGTGTTATATGAAGGCGTAAAAATACCTGCTGGTGCAGCGGACTGCGCATGATTGCCTCCTACGATGATCGTTTCATTTTAGAAAAATGAATTTGCATGATTGTCAAACACCTCATAAAAACGGTTTATTCAATGAATAATGTAGGTTACGTAATATGTGCATAAAAATCTCAATTGCTTTAAGCAACAGGTTTGTCACTTTTGATATGTTGATATGTTCCCATAAACTTGAGGAGAATATAAATAGTTCTTAGAACTAACCTATATCCTAAAATATTTATCTTCCGTTTAAGTAAACAAAATCTATTTTGTTACGAAGCTTCATGTCTCATCAAGAGTTAGTTCATGAATCCTTATATACATACATTCAAAGCGTGTGCTCTTGAATGTTATTCAGCTGACGACATGTATACTGAACTCAATGCACATGGAATAGCTTCTAGAGGTTCGTAATTAAGCATTTTTTAATATCATGCAGCGTACGAGCTGTAGATAGATATAAGTTTAATAAAATGATATCGTATAAGTGAAGTAATTAAAATAAGCATAGTAACACTGCATTGCAACCTCATCGTTTGTAGCGAGGTGTTAGCATTGCGATGTTCATATCAAGGCTTGGCAGTTCTTACTAGTTGATTTTTCTTGAAGGACTTATTCCAGTATCTAGCTCCCTCAAGAAAGAAAGTAAGGAGTGAATGTAAGTCCTACTATAGCAGTAATAAAATTTTATAAACCACATTCATACCCGTAAAGTTTTGTCGCTGGCGATTATCTTTTAGTTCCTGTCGCACAGGGTTGCTCTTATGACTTTCATTCAGACCGTGGTCTACTTCAGTTATCGGCTCAGGTGTTACAGTAAATACGTTTAGCATTAGTTTCGGTTGAAGCCTCAGATGTGCAGCGAGGGCTTCGAGCAAATGCTCCAATTTTGAGCTTGAGAGATGCCCAACTTTTCTGCAACCCCGCTCACGAAACGACGAAGTGAAAACGAAAGGAAAGTTTAGAGTAAGCTCTTCCCGTCGACTAAAATTATAAAAAATGTCTTTGCGTTGGACCGACTGTATCAGCAATACCGACTGGGTAGGTCTGAAATGAGTCTGAAGAAAAGGAGTTATGCACTAGCAGAAAAATAAAAATAAATGTGAGGCAAGAGTTAATGCTCGCTTTCCATGGACCCAAAAATTATTTAATAGGGCATGAAATGCTGCAATAAAGCAAAATTGGTTTACACAATCGACCTATTCTATTTATATGATTGACAACAAAAATCCACACAAACAAGGTCATTTTACCTAGGCAAATTTAATCGCAGGACTTCCATAAATTGCCGTACTGTTCCTTACATTTTCGTTGATTATGTAATAATAGTTACCAATAGTTGGATAGCTAAACTAGACTAGGTATTATCTCGAAAATGCAGTATTTCTCCTCGGAAGTTATTTTGGTCACTACAATTCAGTTCAGGTTTTGGTATTGTATTAGAGATATTCTACTTCCACTAGTAAAATTAATACTCCTAATATTCTTGCATGTTACTGTATTTAAAACGTTGAAGAGCTATTTGCCATAAATGGAGTTGAATGTTGTATTGTGTTAATTTCCTACATTCTTGTAAAATAATAAGTAGGGACAAACTTTTAAAATCTTATCTGTTTATCATCTATGAGGGAAAACCATGAGAGCAATCTACTAAAAAGTGAAAATATTGTAAAACTCAGAGGGCTTTTTATTCAGGTATGTTGCCCACATTTCTACATTTGATATTTTCGGCAACATAGCAAGCTCTTTTACAATTTATCTATTTTATGGTGTGGCTGGAGATGACTCTACTAATAAGATATCACGTTTAGGAGGAGGTCACCTATTTTCCATCCGAACTCTCCTTACACCCAACACTCTCATAAGCCAACGTCTGTTGTAGGGGACTCTGCATTGATAAATTTTCTAGATAAAATCTACCTGAACACTAAAAAATAATGCACAGCTTCCGAAAAGTGATGAAAATCGTTCAACACTAAATGACTAAAAATCGATGGAAAATCACATCCAACGAAAATTGAAACATTATTTCAAATAACACATCATTGCCGTTCACTTAGAAACGCTTATAAACGAGCCCCGAAATAGCTTGGTAAAGCTTATGCTGGATCTTACTTTAAATTTGTAACTGGAATTGAACATAGTTTCCGAAATTCAAGTCCCATTCCCATACACAAATTATTGAAGTAAAAGCTGTGAATGTGCCTACTCATTAAACTTAACTGAGCTTCGAGAGTTTATCCACGATTAAAACTTTTTGAGTAACGTCAATATGTTTACAAGTCCTGCAATGTTGGAACACTTTGTATATAGATTACCTGTTAGATATCAAATGACTTGCTGATGTATGAAAAACTTCCAACGTTTGATACAGCAGGATCCCAACAAACAGCAGCATCACAAAACAACAAAGTACACACCACTCCTCCCGACGGAGAGTGACCATTTGATGAATGATACGTGATAATTATGATTGAATACTCTACACAAGGGGAGAATCAAAGGGAAAGGAAACAATTTTTGTACAATAATCGATTGCAGCTTGAGAAGTGAAGAATCATATTCACTTCAAATATTTTACCGCTAGGGCATCATCAGGTTTTGAAAAGTCTGCGGATATTACTCCTAGAGTTTAACTTTTTTTAAACTTTGTGTAAAGTAGTGTCATTCCCTCGGTCTAACACAGATGAGTGTTTGCAGGAGGCATGAGGAGTTTTCTGATGGAGTGTGAAATAAAATAAGAGCACCTCATTGCTAACAATTTCTTCTGCTAGTGCCTTAGCTTCAGTCCCAATATCAGGAAATCGATCAAATTTCTATTTCTATTTTTCTATCAGAGGACATGAAAGGTTTTGGAATCTAGCCTGCAGATCTAAGAATCAGTCTTGCTTTACTGCTCAGCTCCCACCTTAATATCTGCCGGGTTAATGCCACATACTTACACTCCCGCTTCAATTTTGTGCACTATTAATAATAATTAATCACGTATTTTAAGATCTGTTTTTCGATGGCAAAAGAAGAAATACATTACGACAGGGTACAAAATGTTTCAAGTTTATACTTTGGTTTATGATGAGAGTTTTCCAAGCTTCGGAAATATAATCAGTATTAGGAACATTGTGTTCTTGGTTATTTATTAATGTGTCTAGTGATGAAAAAATACGATGCCTCATCCCATGGTTCTCAATCTCACAAAGAATACTGGTCGTTATCTGAAAACTCGTTGAGTATTCGCAAACGGTTTAAAAATGCTATTATATTTTCTGCATAGATGTCAATTTTTTAATAACCTAGAAAAACTGTCACTGAAAGTTATTTATACTTTTGGTGTCGTGTTCGCTGCTAATTCAGGTAAAACATAAGTTTTTGGTCTACATGCATTGGAGTACTCCTTAACTGATATTTTTATTTGTTGCATCGTACTGTGAAAGACCTAAAAAACTAATTTGGACCTCCTTTTTCCTGGTGTATTGATCTGAACGAAATAAACCAACTGTTGCCGTATAGAATGGTTTTTATGTTACAGGCGCTACAAAAAAACGAGAAGGTTTTTTAGAGACAAACACTCGAAGCTCCATATTACTTCAATTATCAGGATTGGGGCTAGGCATTGTTTAGAAAAAAGGAAAGAACGAAAAAAGAAAGAAAAGGAAAATGAAAGAAAAAAGAAAAAAGAAGAAAAAAGAAAAAAGAAAGAAAGAATCTAAGAAAGAAAGAAAGAAAGAAAGAAAGTAAGAAAGAAAGAAACGTTATTTCATTTAGGTATGCATGAAATGTACAATGGTTTTTAAATTTTGAATGCTAGCATTCTAAGACTAGGAATCATCTTTACAGCGAATGTTTCCGTCTATTTTGTGACTAGAGATAGAGGTTCATAGAGGTACGTTGCAAAGACTTAGGAAATAGTTTTAGTCCATTAGTCCATCAACCCACACTACACCTGGTCTCTACATCACAAGCAAAGAAAATTCAAACCAGGGACTGGACAGCAAAAGCTTGAATCATTAAACTCCGCTACAGTGAAAGTTTTGTTTGTAGACTGCCTTTATGAAATAGATTTAAAAAGAGCCCTCTGCATCCATTTATGAGGCTAATCATTAACTCGGCTTTTTTGAAGGTGAGGACAGATGATTTACCAGATCGGAAAGTCAATGAGTGTTCTAGAAGAAGAAGAGGAGATTGGGTCTTACAGATGGAGAGGATATTGGGTCTTCCAGATGGAGAGGAGAATGGGTCTTCCAGATGGAGAGAAAATTGGTTTTCCTTTTGAAGAGGACACTAGGTCTTTCAGATGGAGAGGAGATTGAATATTTCTTTTGAAACGGACTTTTTTTTGCAAGATGGAGAGGAGAGTGGGTTTTCAGTTGGAGAGTTGAAACTCCGTATCGGCAAAAGTCAATAATTTTCCTGTAAGCAAACGATGCCGAACTTGATGGACTGAATTATTTTTAGATAATTAAAATTAAATGTACTAGGGAAATCTTTATGATTTTGTATTGATCAGTTATTATGATAAAATTTGCATAATTTTCCTCTTTCGTGGGGTTACTGCTTTCAAAATGCATTTCATGCGTAAAATGTCTAAAGAGATTCATAAGTATTCACATTAAGTTAGCTCATTCATATATTAAGTTTAAAAAAATTATTTGTCGTCTCAAGTTTGAGCAATGCTCTCAAAATCCCTACCCTAAGCAAAACATCCTGTGAACTTAAGAATTCATAGTGGTTCATCAAATTCTAAAATAAAGTTGAGAAAAATTGACAACTGGCACTTAAATATCCTATAATTTAGACCACTTCAAAATATTTTATAATTGAAAGCAGCTCGAACACGTACGAAAAAGTTTTCCTTACCAAACCGATTTTAACATAGTGCGTCACTCAAAAAGCATTACTTCTGGGAGAAATACGTATATGCAAAATTAAAAACCATACAATGTTATAAATAACAAGTCAAATGTTTATCCCGCGATGTTAGGTAAAATTTTAAGCAGATTTCATGCGCGACAGACATTTTGCCACAATTTTACGATTACTGTTCTATCTGACGAAGAAAATTCAATCATCGAACTTCGAGCAAAGAGATTCCAGTACAAAAGAACACCGGGCATCAGAGCCTCAATATCGTCCCTCTGATGATCAACTCCCATTTAGCGGGGCTTCTTTTCTCCAAGAGAGGACCTGAAACCATTATTATCTGATAAGCTATTCAGATTCAAGTATTATCTAAAGATTTTATTTTATTACCGATGAATAGATGTTTGTGGAGCACTGCAGCTCCACGCATCATTTCACGATTCCTAGATTAAAAATTCTTTTGGTCTCTAAGCACTCAAATTGCCAATTATTTAGGACTGAACCGCTCATTTTTGCATGTTGGAGACCGGGAATCGCGGCTTCTGTTTTAAATAATAGAGCTCAGAGGACTTCTTCGTTGGAGTCGGTAGATGGATTTTAGATTTGTTCAGAAGATTGGATGCCGATAGAAGGAAAAATTTTCCCATTTTCAAACCACGTTCTTTGACTTGATTTGCCTGTTCCAGGTGAATTTGTTCCAAAATTGCAATGGAATTTTTGCTCTTTATTGAATAGCTTGATTCACTGTAAGTATCTTCTTCTAGCACACTGTAAGTAAAGAAGAACTGTAAGTATCTTCTTTAAAAGTCACAACTTCATAAGGCGATGGTAAAATCTAAATTTTATATTCAAAAGGATAGCTATTCAAGGTATTGATTAAAAATAAAGAATAGTAAGGGCTGACTATGAATAAGCGTTATCCATCGCATTTGGAGTAGTTGAGTTTTAGTATTGACATTTCCTGTAACTACAAGAAATATATGAAACATGTCTGGATCAGTAATAAAATAAAGGTCGAGTTCAAAAACCGAGGACCTAACCTAAGCTTTCTTCAGATCCTTCAACTTTAAAAAAACCGATACGCACAAGACTGTTATGGGAGACGCAAATGACACTGGACAGCGATGGAAGAAAAAGAATTTCTTTTCGAATAGGTGAAATTTAAACTTACAATACGTTGTGAATTTAAACTTGAATTGCACACTTTTAAATTCAGATTACTTATTTGCACAATGATGCTTGAAGAAATATTGTAGTTAAAAGGAGCTGATGAAATTGACTGAGAAATCTCTGTGCATGTAAGTAAAACTGTTGCAAATATTTTTAACGAAAACTGTTTGGGAATCTCTAGACTTACATGTTTATAGCAAAATATAACTTAGTGCAACCGGAACAAATTGCTATACTTCTGTTCATATGGACTTCATATGAGATCTAAGGTCTTTGATACAACATTTTTGAGACAATCTATCATGGAGCACGATAGATTCGTTTTCAAATTCGTCTCACGTTTTCAGTATTAATACGCAGATTGATGACAGTATTTCCTTACTGCTTAACACATGAATAAAAATCAGGCTTTAATTTGGCTATAATTATTGAAAGTACGTCACTGTGACTTATGGTATTATGTAAATTTTCATTCCCCTAAATAATTCTTATTCCAACAGCACACACACATCAAAGCAAGCCGGAATGCTTGTGGATGAAAACGATCTTTCTGGGCGCCCGAGTTGCAGCAAGACTCATCCACAAACCCATTTACATAAATTATATTTCGCAAGTAAATTTTCAAGAAACCTTGAAGAAAATTTGAATGAAGTCGTCAGAAATATTAATAATTAAAAATACATAAAAATCTTGCCACAGTTTATGAGCTGAGTAATGTGGCTGAAATCCAGTAGGGAATTTGTCAAGAGAACCTGCATAAAAACTTCATGAAGCCCTGAGCTTCCTTGAGCTCGTAGGAGTTGATTTACAACAATGGATTTTTCACTCTCCCCAGCCTGAGTGTAACATTGACTCATGAATCATTACCGTCCGTGGAAGCTGGATCAACAACTATGATTAATAAGCAAAATATAATTGTGTTCCATTATAAAATCCTCTGGTCACCGACTATAGAAAATTAGACGAATTCGAAGGGCCAAAATCAACTGTACATCTCCATTCCCGTTGGAACTACTGAGTTGTATTCTTGGCTGACTAAGTGCTGTTTTTGTGACTCTAAATCAAATATATAGAACGATAGAAGAAGCTCATTCTTCGGTAATTTTTTTGCAGAGCATTAGAATTAAAAGTAGTTAGCATATTTAAAAAAAGAGTTTTTAGCCAAACACGGAGTCAAGGTTAAGTGCAGTGAATATATTTTGATGCTTTTGAATGTGGTATGTACGTGTGCAGCAGTGAGTGGCAAGCTCACAAATTAATGGGACGGCACTTGGTAGCAAACAGTAAGGAAAAAATGCATATTTGCTTGCAATGTAAATTGTTCAGAGATTCGTGACTTTAGCTCACTTGATATAGGGAATTGAATACTGATTTCATAGGTGTTTACTCAATTGTAACAGGAGCATATTTAAAAAGATGTATTTTTCAACGAATATTTAATTTAACGACCAATGACCAATGTTTACTAAATAATTTACTTATGATTGGGACATTTTAAAATTGTTTGAACTTTCACATATTATTTTTTTATCAAAATCATTTTAAAGGGGATTAAGTAATGCTCTGGAGTCTTTCTGATTTCGAATAAAAACAACTGAAATGTCAATAATTGAGGCTGCTTCGTGCTAAAGGAACTAAAGATAATATCAACTCAAACTCATTTTGCATTTGACACTCCACAGAGAGAGAGAGCGTGCAAAGATAATTGCAATTCATCGTAATTGCATATGCTGCAACCAGAACAGCATTAAGCTCCTTATACGAAATAATCTCAAATACGAGGTCTTTGATTGGCTGTAGACTCCTGGCTAGTGATTGGCTGATGTAAATGAGCTTCCAGGGTTGCCATAATCCTGGCTTAGTCAGCCAAGGCTTCTCCGTAGTATCATGACTACCAAGGGACTCAACTCATCACAATCCAGAGATGTCGAAGTCCCGAGGACTAGTGTAGAGCAAGGCAGTCGCATGGAACTAATTAGGCATCTTGTCGATAAATATTGGTCCACGTATCGGATTTGGATGATATTCATCATTAGAGAACAAGATCTGGGTGACATAACAAGGAGCCAAAAAACGTACATGAAACGAACAGGGTCGGTTGGGGCTAAAATTAGATCGCTTCGAAATAAATATTTGATAAATGTCTACAGCGTTGATATGAAATAACTATATATTTGGTTTTGATTCATTTATTCAAATGCAACAAAATTTTAGTATTTTTCTAGACCCACTCACGTCGAAATTTTCGTTTAGTTTCATTATGGTACGTGAAGAATGTACAAAACTGAAACCCTTTTATTCTGTATTTGTTTTTATGTGCATTATTTTCATGATCCTCAAGAGATCTTGGTATCATTATCACTGAAAATTTCAAGCATGACGAATAAGCGAAAAAAACGTCAGAAATACGAGGAGAGTCCATGGTTTCCTTGCAAGAAACTTCCAATACTAGTCAAAACACATCATTTTATCTCTCTAAATAGCGTTCGTGCTGCCCCATCTAGAGTATGCTGTGCAACTGTAATCTTTTAACTTACGATGAGACATTAACAAAATGTAGAAAATTATTCGTAAAACAACAAAGATGATTCCTAAATTCCGCAATCTCATCTACGAAAGGCATCTTCAGCAGCTTGAGCTCATCTCCTTAGAACAAAGAAGACTGCAAGGACAACTTATCGAGGCATATAAATGTCTCAATGGGCTTAACTATGTCACTGTAGAGCGACTTTTCGACAGATACAATAACGAGCGAACCAGAAATGAGGGACATAAACTAATAATAAGAACCTTCATCATATCCCAGGTTCTAAACTTCTACCCAGTCAAAATTGCCAGAACGTGAAACCAGCTACCCGAAAATATTGTTCCTGCTGGCGCTGTGAACACAAGCAAAAGTGGTCTCGAAAAGATGAGATATAGAACCACCCAGTTCTTAGAGTATTGATTTCTTATCCATCTTAACTTCTGGCGCCTGTCATGATTTCAGGGCGTGTACATGACTGAAATTCCCGTGAGTAATTGAGGTGTATGTTCGTGATTGATGCTTTTACAATAGACGGCATGGGCCAAGAATGGACCAACCAGTTTGTACCTGTTGTCACGTTTTACTCTATTCTATTCATAACCGTCTTAATGGTCATATTGTAGTTCCCTTCGCAGCATCTTGTGCTCTAATAAGCCAGATGCATTATTAAATCAGATAATGAGTCCCACAATTTTTCAAAAAGCGCCCAATGAAATTGTTCCTACTCAGAAAGAACTGTGCAATAAATTCAATGCAATTGGCAGTTACAAAGAAATAAAGATAAACATAAATATATGCACGTAGACACGAAAAAATATAAAACAAAAAAGAAGAAGAGCAACGCAGATGTATGTAATACATTATTGAAAACAGAATAGATAAATAAAAGTTACAGATGCTGATCGCAGTTCTTTTATTGAATGACCGTCATTTTGTGGTACAGTTGTAAAAGTTTTAAGGCATATTGTGTCTTTGTTCGTACTGCATCTACCCTTTCCCCTTCCCTAGCACTGCAGAGGAAAAGAAATTAATGCCTAGTCATTCAGTTTCCAAACACTAAACTCTCCTTCAATGTGCGTGTTTATCTTGCAATTCAAGTACCATTGAACGCAAGCAGAATAGTTGCATACCCTCGTTGTGCAATGATCAATTATACTTTTAGTGTGTATTGTCAGCACCAGAAAATACTCCCTTGATACTGTAAAAGTTGTACGTGTGACACGATATTTATAACTCGCATTAAGTTGGTGCTTAAAAGTGATAATATTCCTCCGTACAATATCTCCTATCAGGAAATTCTAGCCTCAGTAAACCATTGATGACAATACTTTTCGAATATGATCCCTTTAATAACAGCAGTGCAGAAAAATAAACCACAAATTCTTTCCTGTTATTTTATTCCTACATTTTTCTCATAAAATTTTCGGAGATACTCCTTGATTTATGTCCTTATTACTGCACAGCGGTTTTAAGTCAGGGAAATTATATTGTCTCTTTCCTTTGATGCTATTTACGGTACAATGTCATGAACATTTATAGGTTTTTGCGCTCAAAACTGACGGCATTTTTTAGTGCGCGGGGGCTCGCGTGTGTAAGTTGATGTCTCAGCATCGCGCTTGGTTCGTAGTTCAAATCTCGGAGACACAAGAAAAATGACCTCATCTAGTTAAAAAAATGCTGGTTTCAGAAGTGAGAACAAGATGTTCTGAAGATTAATTGCAACTTGAATACATTGAGTGAGTGATAGAAGCCCTGGACGAGGAGAATGTGAGTAGGCGGGGGAATAATTGGGTCAGTATGAAGTTACCTGGACTTGTTTCTGGCTCTAAACTTTTTAGAATTTATATTTTGTAATTGCATGCGGAAGACAATTTATTATATTGTAATAATCAAGATGAACTACCGATTTCTAGTTTGTAAGTTTGTAGAAATAGGTTCTTGTGCAAAAATATGACTGTAAGACAGTGTTATGGTGAATATACATCCCATGCATGACTGTAAGATGGTGTTATGGAGAGTATGCATCCCATGTATGACTATAAGACGGTGTTATGGTGAGTATGCATCCCATGTATGACTATAAGACGGTGTTATGGTGAGTATGCATCCCATGTATGACTCTAAGACGGTGTTATGGTGAGTATGCATCCCATGTATGACTGTAAGACAGTGTTATGGTGAGTATGCATCCCATGTATGACTAAGACAATCATACGGTGTTAAGTATGCATGAGGCTGTACGAGGCTGGATGCCATGGTAGCACGACTTTTCTGCAACCCTCTCATGAATTAAATTACAAATAATCGTGAAACGTAAATGAGAGACTATACAATTCATACCTCAATGCAAAGTTTTGTTAGTTAAATGTATATTTAAAGAGGGAGATTCTCGTACGTAATTGATTTTAGTATGTTTTAAACAAGCATATTCTAGAATTTTACAAATCTTTATTTCATTGGGGTAGGAATGGCGGTGGTGGTCCTCGTAACAGTAACACATGATGTCCAATGAACTGACGTAACTCCGTAAAAGTTAGGAAGCTTTAAAACGAACCTTAATATTGAGGGCAATGTCCTCCCAAGAGTGATAACTGACAGGTTTAAATGGTCCATAAGTGGAGGACTAGGCGTTTTCATGTGACTTCAGAATTTATCTGCACCAAATAACTGCACCTATAAGTGAGCTTGAATGATTTCTTCCATGGAAATAATTATTAAATAGATCCAGATCTCGGTCACCCGTTTTCAAAACTCACAAATCCTCATCCGATGATGCGGGATTAAATAATCTTTACGGACGGATTAAATTTAAGCTTTCGTTTTTCAGTGGCTTCTGAAGACTTTCGGCCAGATTAAGTGGACTTGAAATTAGTCTCGAATAGATCGGATATTGGAGCTGTAATGGAACAGAAAAGATTACATGCAAGAAAAATGAAAATGTGGAGGATTAGGATGGATTAGCTAATCACAATCACTCAAGTTTACGAAAATTAAATTTGAAATAATCAGATTTCGTAGCATATCTACGTGAGTGAGAACAATTTCACTAATTATTTTCACCATAATAAGTTGAAAATATATCCAGAGGCTTCAAGGATCAGTTGAAAAGAAAACTGTGAAACCCTCACAGTGTCAAACTTCATAATTGATTAAGTATAACCATAAATTCCAGCATTGGAAAGACCTTCTTTGATTTTTGTTGTGTTTCAGGGCCGGTCATCTGACTTTATTCTAATAAGTCTCAAGTCATGTGACTATTGTAGTTGAAGAATGTTTTGCTTACATTATTTTTAGTACGGACGATGACAGTTTAAGTGTATATTAGTTGGCATGAAAATCTTCGCAGAATTTCTGGGATGACATTCAGTAATGAAGACCATAAGATTTAATATGAGTATTATAATTGACAAGAAAATATACCATGTGAGGATTATATGTGATCGTGAATGCAGCAATTGATTTGATTGTTGACGTACATTCAATAAGTGCAATCAATTTTTATTGGTTGGAGGGTTACTTAACTTTTGTTTGATAAAATTAAAATTAACTACTTAAGGATCATTGCGAAGCGTTTGATGTCTCATGTTAGACTTACTTAAAATAGAATAGAATGTTATATGACAACAGGAACGAGTAGTTTGGTCCATTATTATTTTACTACCCAAGTTGCATACCATGAAAAGTCAAAGCATTAATCACGCACAGACATTTCAGTCACGAACACAAATCTTATTTTACACAGGCATTTCAATCACGCCTGCATACTGCAACTATACACAGGCCTCAGGAATTAAGAGTGATATAAGATCAGTACTTTAAAATACTGGGGACGTATTGATTCAACATTTGTTGAGACGATTTTTGAATGTGCTCACAGGGCCAACCAAAACAATGTTTTTCGGGCAGCTGGTTCCAGGTTTTTAACAAAAAGCAATTTTCAATAAACATTTCTGCCGGTGTACATAGACTGCATTTTAACGCTTGCATGAAATTCAAACGATTGATACTTTTAAAGTGGAATAACATTTGATTCGGTTATCCCTAGTTTTGAATGGAAGATCAAATATTCTCATAGCCAACAAAGGAAAAACAATTGTTTCACCGCACTGACGGGATGAGTTCAATTGCATCTCTCAAATTATCTAAAGTAACTGAAATGCTTCCAGGGAAGTCTTCGTGTAATTATTCATATAATTATTCGTGTAATTATTAACGTAATTATTCATGTAATTATATATGCAATTACTCCAACATTTCCAGCATCACTATTTGGCCGTCAAAGGGAGAATAATTATGCAAATTTTTACATAAGCTTTCATGAAATAATTCTACTTAGAATATTCATTTTTTAGTAGTCAAAGAAAATTAATTTTAAAAGTTGTGACTTAACAGTTCAAACTTTTGAAGTTAGTATCGTTTTCAAAACTTTAACACGTGTTTTTTTAAAAATGAGTTCACTAAATTTCATGAGTCAATGTTCTTAAGTTTTAAGAATATTTTACGTATATTAATTGATGAATTCATGTGTGCTTAGAGTGGTAGTCATTATTAAAATTACTATTTATTTTACAATTATTTCATTATCATTACCATTATTATCACCATTACTCGAATCATAACTGCCAATGCAATAACTGCCGCCATTACGATTTAAAAAACTGTTATTACAAGTACCTAATAACAAGAGATCAATACTATCATACGAAGCTTGATTCTAAAAAAGTGCACAAAAGCTTGAAAATTGCGACGACGAGACTTACCTTTCTTGCAGCAGAGCAAGTGCTGAGTAGAGGCACAGCCAAACTTGTCTCATCATTTCAAGTTTCCTGAGAAATTTTCCCCTTAGGAACACAGTAAAGCAGTGGCACAATTCTTTATCAGTGAATTAAAATCATCTCATAAATGTTATCTTTATAACTTGTTTGTCTCAGAGGAACTTCTGTTGTATTTTCCAATTGCACATTGTCTTTGAGACAGGTTTGTAAAAAAGTTTAAGTTTAATTTAACATTCCAAGCGAAGGTTTGATATTAGTCACGGAACACTGTTTCATGTGAACATACGACGCTTTACTACCTATGTTTAAGTAGTTAATTTCACATTCTGGGTTCGATAGCAAGTTTTATTTTCATGCGCTTTCTTAGATAGCGAGTGGATATCTGTAATAAAGGGGAAAGATGAAAGCACAAACATTCATTTTATATTTT
>VCRD01000686.1:121045-163391 GCA_006783055.1 Trinorchestia longiramus | reverse complement strand
CTACAAATGCCCAGTTGTTCCAATTCATCACAATTCAAGTGAAATAAAAACTCCAAGTTGTGCTAAATATTAATAATATGGAATTGGATTATGCAGGGTGTCTCAAAAAAATGTACTCACCCTTTAACCGTTGCTAACATGCTGTCTTCTTTGTGTTGCAGGTGTGAGGTTCGAACCTTTGCGAACATGATTCTTTAATCACATTTAATCATGTTCGCAAAGGTTTGAACCTCACACCTGCAACACAAAGAAGACAGCATGTTAGCAACGGTTAAAGGGTGAGTACATTTTTTGAGACACTCTGTGTTTGTAAGTGTATTTTCAAATCTAAATTTGTGCAAATACGGAAATAAAATTATTCCAATTAATCTCAGTATAATATTGTAAGAATTTTCAATCCTGTCGAAGTCATTGTCTAGCACTCAATAAGAATTTTTTTTATATATGGTCCCAATTTCGCTTCAGTATTCTGTATGATACGTATTTTTCTGCGGAGAAACGTATTGATGGGACCATTTCACTGTCTGTTGCTCTTCAGTGTCGTGGATGTGGGCAGAATGATATTGGCTGTGTCACCCCTCACACACCCCTGCCTTCTAGATTGTTGGGGTTAGCAATTACAGAAGAATTTGTCCAGAAGGAGGAGCTTCAATGGTCCCAACTTGATCCCTCTTTACATCCTATGCTGCCATCAATGAACGAATATTGTGCTATGTCAGCAGCCCAAATATTGCTTCACCATAACAGGGCTTGAGTGCTGACACTACATCTTAGTTCACTGCTCATGTGAGCTGCTTACGAATGATCGTGTGTAAATTGATACGAATAGATATGTGTAGAACAAAAGAAAATGATTGGATATGTGAAAAAGTCTCAGATAGCAATTTAATTTTGGAATTTTGATAACAATGGTCTGAACTTTTTTCTCAATTCACGACTCGAATGCAAGAGACCTAATTCAAACAAGTACTCTTAATGTATTACTCAACTATTGGTTGTATATTGTATATATATATATATATATATATATATATATATATATATATATATATATATATATATATATATAAGTGGTACAATGGGATGCAGTTAGATATCCTTGCTAGAGTGCCATTTAAATTGACAGTTCTGAGATGTTCAATGTATTGTGAACGTGTTCTTGGAAGAACGAATTTGAAAATACATGATAAAATAAGAAATAAAACATTCTGTTTAAACTTTTGAATTTCTTCAGCTTACCAGCAGTACAATTAAGTACTTACAATTTATTAGCATACCTAGATACATATTACACTTGAAAAGACACAGACAATAAATTTTGATATATAAGCTGTGAAGTATAAAGTTCAATAACGCATTTCGTTACACACGAAAAAAATGAAACCATTAAACGGAAAATTCAGTAAAACTTCGAGACTTGCTTTAAAAACACACGCCTGTGGAGATTCTTAGGCTTAAGCATCCTGGATAACGTGAGCGATGATGTACGACATTCTCTATGTTGAGCTCATCCATAAACTGGTGACTTCTTATCACCAGTGATGGAAAGCGTAACCGCCAATGCCGCGACACCAGCCTCGTTGCAGCGCCTGGTATGTAGCTACACAAGCTCTCTTGTCCATGTTGCTGTGTATTACATATTGCTTTCATTGAAGTATACAACTATTTAAAAACAAAGTGCTTTCTGTGTTTCACGTGAGCGAAAAGAAACAGTTTGTGTGATGATTTTGATCGATTGGAATAGGTTTCATTAAGATTAAGGTTTCTCTTTGTTTCTTTATACTGACAAATACAGCGTTAGAATTCTAACAAAGAAATCTCGTGTTCATAATCTTTTGAATTACACAACTTGCGCCCGTCATCTGTCTCAAGATTTCCCACTGAGAAATAATAATTATTTGTATTATATAACTTACTCGTTAATAATAATGAAAATATACATTCATGCCTCTTATTTCATCCGATATTATGAGTCGGGTTTTGAAGGCGTTTCAGCATGGGGATTGGAATTAAAATAAGCTACTGCAGATCCCTAATATTTATTAATACGCCAGCCATGAAATGAATTTCTTGCTCCCATGACACGTGATAGTTTGTATAATAGATGAAGAAGTTATTATTATGGAATTAATTTATAATGTACACGCGAGTTAAACATGGGTATGTAGGGCTGCTTCAATTATGCAGCAAGCTAGCTATTGTCCCAATTTAAAAAATAAATCAATAATTATCGAACCAAACATTTATTAAAAGAACAAATTGATTTGAAATACGAATATAACAATAATAAATCGTGTATTCCTTTTTCAGCAATAAATTTAGACTATTTTCACTTTTGAATTTTGTTATTCAATACAGAGACGTTGACAAGTCAGGTCTAATAAATTTTGTTATTCAATACAGAAACGTTGACAAATCAGGTCTAATAAATTTTGTTATTCAATACAGAAACGTTGACAAGTCAGGTCTAATAAATTTTGTTATTCAATACAGAAACGTTGACAAGTCAGGTCTAATAAATTTTGTTATTCAATACAGAGACGTTGACAAGTCAGGTCTAACAAATTCTGTTATTCAATACAGAGACGTTGACAAGTCAGGTCTAACAAATTCTGTTATTCAAAACAGAGACGTTGACAAGTCAGGTGTAATAAGATACTTGCACTGAGAGATACAAATATCTTGAACTTCGAATTTGCCTGCTGAGGATTAGGAAATTTTGTGAATGTTTTTGCTTGTTGCATTGAAATAATTGAATTCAATTACTAAAAAAGATATTTCAAAGTTAATATGGTGTTCAATATTCATATTATAGTTCGTAAAAGTAACAAAGGTTGTATGCAGAAATATGAGCAAAATATTCTTTAAACAAGTAAATGATATGGGTGATCAATTCACGGATAGTTTCTCTTATGATTTTTCAGGACGGGCCCTGACAAACACGGCGAATGACTTCCATGAAAAGCTTTCTTTTGTTCCTCCTCAGAGTGAAATGTATCCAAGATTAGGCAGAACTTTTGTGCCCTGCACAATGGTTGGACGAAACCTTCAAAAAACAAAAGAAGGGAGAGTTTTATTAAAAATTCATTAGGAATATATTTGGTACGTCTGACTTTACATGCAGCGAAAAAATGCTTGAACGTTTTTTTTTAATCTGTCGGGTAGATTAAAGAAATACGACATTTTCAGTTCCTCTTACATAAGTTCACGAAACTTATCCATTAATTAGCACCCATATCATACATATTCCTTTTATACAGTGAATAAGTTTATTTAAAGATACACTGTGTTATCCTCAATGAAACACAAGCCTTTAGATTGGATAAAGCTTGTCCTACTACGTTTAGAGTCTTAATTGTTACATTCGAGCCTGATTTATGATATTATTTAAACATGGGAGACATTGTGAGGCTCCCCTTTGATTCTACCGAGCGTGAAAACTGCTTAAGTGAACAAAATTTCTGTAGGAGGTACGAGGCCTGGGGGTACGAGGCCTGGGGGCACGAGGCCTGGGGGCACGAGGCCTGGGGGCACGAGGCCTGGGGGCACGAGGCCTGGGGGCACGAGGCCTGGGGGCACGAGGCCTGGGGGTATGAGGCCTGGGGGTACGAGGCCTGGGGGTATGAGGCCTGTGCCCTCACCTGCTGCTTAAAGAGAGGCTGCTCGAGCAAGTTGAACTTGTTCCTTCAGGCCGCATTGCTTGAGTTCGATACAATATTGATGGGCTTCGTGCCAACACTTTTAGTGATAGTCCTTCACTGTACTATGTATAATCTATTACTCAGTTTAAGAAAATGAGGTTGCTTTTGGTAACATATAACGACTGGTGTCAATCCATGACAACAACACATGACAGCACATGACAACACATGACAACACATGAAAACACATGACAACACATGAAAACACATGAATACACATGACAACACATAACAACACATGACAACACATGACGATACATGACAACACATGACAACACACGACAACACATGAAAACACATGGTAACTCATGGTAACAGAGCTCAGAACAATCTAATTTTTAAAATGATCGAGGCATCTAGGATTGTCCCCTCACTACTCGTGCTTCGGTGACGTTGTATGCAACAATGCATGACACGCAGCAATTTGATGTTACGTAAGCGTTGCTACGAAATGTCACTGTGAACATGGCATGTACAATGTTGACGAAACTGAACTGGTGAATTAACGAAGAAATGGAAACATGGACGCATATCGATTTCAAAGCTAGCATAATTTACCTTGCATTGCATTGATGAGACTCTGAAAACGTTGTTTAACTATTTCACACATTTTTTTGTACATGACGCAATACCGTCAGCAATATGGAACGATGCATGTCTTATGCCCTAGCTACCCAAGTCGACAAAAAGCGACAGCTCTTGACCTAAGCAAATAGTTTAGAGACAGTTAGGTTCATGTTAGGTAAAGGTTTTTTTAGGTGTTAAGGTAATCATTGAACAACTAAAGAACAGCTACAACACTGCAACGGTGCAGTAGAATCATTTGTCTTGCCAGTACCTCCAAGTAATTACGGTTTGACAAAAAAAACACGCATTTCTCGCACACACAGAAGTCCTATTCTTTGACTAGTTTGTTTTTTTAGGAACGCCATCATTCGTGGAAAGTCTTCCAGCAATCTTACAGCGTTGATTAAGTTCGGAAAAATTCGTGTCACGGTCTCCAAGAAGAACGCTGTCCAGTTCTAGTCTTCTAATGTGAGCATAAAACTGTGCAAAAACGACACGTAGTTCTTTGACCGCATGAGCGGGGATAAATACTGAACATTATTGATGTTCTACAGAAATTTCACCGCATGTTACCCTATGAAAGTCTTTTATCTCTGATCCTTTCATGCCATTTCTTGCAATTTAGGTGAAACGCAAATTAATACATGACGTCATACGTCATGTATTATTCAATTTGTTTTTATATAAACTCCATGAATATCTGTTGACAGTTTCGAGTCGCAAAGAGCGATCTCTAAAAATAAAGATCGTTCTCTTGGAGCGTTGACCTGTATATTCATTCCAGTATAGGAGCGATTGATCAACTTTTTACCTGAAGTATGGCCGTCAACAGCAGAGTAAAAAGGAGAATTATCTTTTTCTTGCCGACGTTCTGAGCTTTAGCACGTTGTAAGCATCCATCAAGCCATTCCTTTATAAAGCTTATAAATCATGCACTGTCTTTAGAAGCCATTGTATCCACGAAACAAAGACGGCTTGATCAATGCTCAGCTGTATAGCCCGGCCGTGGCCATCTTGAACGCTGTATTTGTGAATTATGCAGCAGCTCATGAAGAGAATGAATAGTGTGACACTGACAATGAATAGGAGCTTATATGATGACACATTAGCATGGTATTGATTAAGAGAGGTCAATCCTTATCATGATGATATTTCAAAAATGATACTGCCTAATACACTCTAGTAGTTTCTCCCCAAATCGGAAAAGTAGTTTTTATAAAAGAACAGTTTCGCAGAGAAGAAGAGGCTTCATAGGACTCTTGCTCCCGAGATTTAGTGGACGATTACGAAAGAATTTACTATCAGAAAGATCCTTAAACTCTCGTGGACATTTTTATGAAGGAAGCGTTTTCCTCACAACGTTGGTTTCGAGCCCTAATACCAGTTTTGCTCTTGTTAAATTGAAAAAAATATAAAGTTTACCTTTTGACAGCGAATAAATATTCCAAAATATTACTGAGAGTTCAGAGGTTAAAATGAAGACCCCTAATAAATTAAGAATATGAAAACGGACGCGTTATTTGAAAAAAGTGAAGAGCTAAGAGAATAGAAGCTATGTAATGTAGGTCTACTACTAATGGTAGTTCTCAACAAATAAAAGTTATAGACAAACCAGAGAAGAAGGTCCTACTAACGGAAATAATAAATAAATGGATGAAGATTAATAGAGGCCAGTGCAGGAATACATAGAAGTGCCCTCCCATAGGAGTGTCTCGTAATCGAGGGCTTTGTATCCTGAAGACAAGTTAGTCCTGCGTTAATCTCAAGGCGCGAATAATTATTGTTCTGCAGCGCGATGGACCAAGAATATGCACTAGCATAGGAATATCATTAGCACTCACAATCAAGCGCTGTGCCTCCATTTACGGTATTAAGAGGAGGAACAAATTTGTGCTCTGTATCATTGCTTCTAAAATGATGTTCTGGTCAGGGTAGAATCAAGAGAGTGAATTTATGCAATGGGACTTGGTGATGATGATGATGATGATGTTGTTCACACGAACCCGTAACTTAGCCAATTTCCGCACTAACTAGACGTGCTGTTGCCATTGAGCTCTAGTGGTTGCTGTTGCTAGTATGCTGGCTTAGGTATCAAAATGATGAAGTATATTTCTTTTATATGGTAGACAAATCTACTCATCTAGCGGTCTTTATTGTATTTTGGCCATATATGTATTTCAAATGTATTTGAACTGAAAGACATTGCAATCAATAGCACTGACATGTATAATCGTTTATTGAACTTTTCTCGAATAACTGATACTTAGCTGCTTGGGATTGGTGATGCTACCGTACGAGCATGTGTACCCATAACACCTGAGTACACTTCAAGTACTATAATATACAGGAGTGAACTCTAATCGGTAAGTGAGCACAAAATCAACACTTGCGGCAAACTTACTGCGAAGACAATGTGCACAATACATAAACTATGATCTACAGATGTTGATATTTAAATAGTAATTAATAACAATAATTTAATTGCTACATTTTGATGAAACCAGGGTGACAGTGACACATAATGAGTTGAACATATGTGTTTATTGCTTCAAATAATCCAAATGCCTTTTAACCTGACCCTTACACAGTTCTATTTTTTTCAAGGGCTTGACATCTTTCTATCATCCTCCTCACCCATGTTAGCTGCGAAGTTCTCTACAATACGTTTCAACTCTGTCAAAGTGCTTGGTTGACTTTGACCATGTGAATCATGGCCTGGGTCTAGAAAGAGAAATCAAGGAGGTATAAGTCTGGAGAGTATAGAGGCGAATGTTGATCCGTCCGAAGCGAAATCAGTCTATCACCCAACTTGGATTCCGGGAACTGAAGACACGGACTGTCTCATGGCAATTGGCACAGTCCTGATAAAACCAGTACTGACGTCTGGTGGCCACATAACTGCATGATAGAGTTTTCTTCACGACTTTCTTTAGATTTTTTACACCAAATCACAGCGAGCATCTTCACATCTCTATCCCCATCGAGGGCATAACTTTCCCTTCATGAGCTTTCTTCCACTCGATTTCAGCGTGGGGGCTTGTTGGAGCTCATGACATATTGATTTGTTTGTTTGGTGACTGATGCAAAACAAACCATTTTCAATCTGACTAGATTACACTTCTTCTCGTAACTGAGCTCAAAGATGCAGGCCACCTGCCTGAATTTCTTGTTTACCAGACTGAGAATTTACGTCAGTTTACTTGAGGTATTTTTTCAGAAGTAGCCAGATGGTTCGATAACTCAACCCAACATATTTGCAGCATGCCTAATGTGTGAGTTTGGGTTTTGTTCAAAAAAATTCTTGATAATCTAGGTTCTGTGATGGAACAAACTTCTTGCTAGTCGGGACCTGAGATCAAATTAAACCCGTTCGGTTAAATCTCGTCACAATTCCATTAAATGGCAGAATATTTTTCCCTTGACGTTCATAGTTCAGGATAAATTTTATCTTAAATACCCTTTGGATCTGTTTGATGCTCTGGAGGCCCGAATGTGAAGATGATAAAAGGTGACTCTTGCTCAGGGAATGGGAGAATTTTGTTTGAAATGACTGAGGCTACGCATTTCAGTCATTTTTAGGCTCTCACTTTCGAAATGAACTAAAATAAAATGTACAAATTTATGCCACTTTAAACATCTGATTTCTCTGGACGCCTACGGTAGATACCCTTGTTGCATTAAAATAGAGCGATTAGATTGTTTTAACGCATAATTTGTTTAATATCACTATCTGTAGATCATACTATAACGTTGTTAATTTCGATTCCATGTATAAAACATTGAAAAAGTTTTTATCTATTTTAAGGTGCTTAGTTTTCAAACAAAAGTATGAGTATATGAAGACAAACGGAAGGAACTTAAACAAATTTAGCAGCTTGAAAGGAGAGTAAAGCGAAGGGCAAAATCTTAATCTTATAAACTTAATTCTACAGAATGCAGTAAATTATAGGACAAAGTTGTATGCAAGATAGAACTAAAATCTAACGAAAAGCTAAACATTTGTTCCTCAGGTGAAAAAAGAAAACAAAAACAAAAGGCAAAAAATAAAAACACAATTCTCGTCCCTAACTATTTTTTCATTAAACCTACTCATGTATCAGATCATATAGACACGCCCTGTATGTGTAAGAATGTTTCTTTCCGAATCTTCTTTTATTCTGTAAGAATAATTTTTCCTTATGACTGCGATAAGAAACTGCTTTGTAACATTGAAATACTGGCATAAAGCCACAAACACCCTAAAGGACTATCATTAACTGCATTTTTTTGCGCATAAATATTGCCGGCTCGTAGGCACATACCGCGTCGTACAATTATAGTTGTTGAACAACTACCGAATAACGAGCTAACGAGATTATTAAATAATATCTGACAGTTATATTTGCCGACCCAAGCTCCTCTCGAGAAAAGGAACTCGAGGATCCTCTAATTTGGAGCGGGGCCAAGAGCCATGCGAAGACTAGCTTTCATATTGATAAATTTTATCGCATAATGAAGAGGGTAAACCCTTGTCATGAATTATGGAGTCAAAGTATTACAAATATTTTTAATTCTAGTCGGAAATCACGGAGTCAAAGTTGCTCAAAAGTTGGTGATTATCAAGTAAACTAAGCCTGCAGTCGACGTCGGGTATTAGTGTATGTAATAGTTTAAGATTTCCCTACCATCTTTCTGAAGATTTTGACAACTATGAGCTCTGGTTTCCGAGTAAATTTGTGTCCTCTTTAACACGAATACAGAGTCTCGTACAAAGTTTGTGACTCCTCCTGCTTCCATTCTAAAGGATAAAACGAAGCTCATCATTGCATTGAAATACAGTGAAGTAAGCTCAAAAAATTATGTTAGTAAGTGAATTGTAAAATGATTGCATCATTAAAGCTATTTTTTGGCAGCATCGCTTAAAATTTGAAAGAACGAGTCCGTCAATGCTGCTTTGTTCGATTACAGGAACCAATAATCCGACTTCCAGCAGCCTGCGTCATCTTTGTGCAGATTCTGTTTCACTGTAATCAATGCTTCTGTTTCACTGCAATCAATTCTTCTGTTTCACTGCAATTAATGCTTCTATTTCACTGCAATCAATGCTTCTGTTTCGCTGCAATCAATGCTTCTGTTTCACTGCAATCAATGTTTCTGTTTCACTGCAATCAATGCTTCTGTTTCACTGCAATCAATGCTTCTGTTTCACTGCAATCAATGCTCCTGTTTCACTGCAATCAATGCTCCTGTTTCACTGTAATCAATGCTTCTGTTTCAAAAGAAAATACAGACCTGAAGCAAGCATCACGAAAAGCAAACTTAGGAGACGGAGATGACTTGCCAAACGGGATTTTCAATTATTCTTCTAAAGAAATTTTAGCAGAAAAACTTTTTGTTTCGGCGAGAATTCCTTTTGAAGACTCACTTGTTGAATGGACGATTCGAGGGCTATTTAATATTCATAGTTTTTCTGAGGATCATCCTTGTTCAACAAAAGTGGGACATGCATGATAAATTGATTGAAAAGAAATGTTGCTTCTAAATTATTTAGCGTTGGTTGAACTTCCTGAGTAAGTCAGTGAGGTATCACACTGCTCGAGGGGCATTCATTTTTTCCAAAAAGTGCATTGCTTATGTTAGGATATGAAAAATAGATTACACAACTGAAGTTGATCCACTTTTCCATTACCTTTGAATTTCTTTTGAAGAAATTAAGAATTTAAAATTTCCAATGTCTCTGAGACTAGTTATCGGGTAAATGATAAAATTCACGCATCGATGAAACCAGTAGCTACCTAGTCATGCTATTTAACACGTTGACTTCGAAGTGGTACGTATGTAGACAACTTAGGTTACGTTCTGTAATTTTTCAGATCCTTCTAGTGACTATGCGTACAAAGTGAAGATATACACCAGTCAGGGAATCGGAGGCAACGTGTTAATAAAACCTGTCGTGGATTTATACCGTATAAAAAATCTTTCATAAATTTATTTAAAAATCCAGTTACTGTCCCCTCAGTGTTAAATTAGCTACGAGAACTCAATTCTAGATGAACCATTACTAAGGACTTAAAATAAAATGTTTATCCTAAGTTAGGTATTGACTTCTCAATTGAACGGGCATACATTGAAATGTGGATACCAAAGTTGCCAAATTCCAATAGAGTACTTGATTTTATTCCGTTATTAACATTCTTTTTTTCAATATGGAAGCTCTCTTGAAAATGCAGCATCAAATGACAAACAAATGAAAGAAATTCATTTTCTACGTACGAGTGTTCTACTATATTATAAAGTTTAGCGTGCTTCTGTTGCTAATTGGTGAGGGTCAAGAAAGATATCTAATGAAAGTTAGGTAACATTTCGGTAATGGAATGCTTTTGACATGATATGATATTTGATAAAAGGACATAATTTATATACATTAATAGATACATTTACAGAGATATAAAATATATCACACAATCTACCATTCAACATCACCCACAGTTTTTCTCATATCTTTTTCTCACATAAACTTAGCTTTTCATTTCAGTTTGCAGTCTGCGTCAGCTTTTGTGGGCCGGATTTTTCAACAACAATTCACGAAATCTTTTTCCCACATAAACTTAGCTTTTCATTTCAGGTTGCAGTCTGCGTCAGCTTTCATGGGCCGGATTTTTCAAAAAGCAATTCACAAAATATAGCTAGCAGCGTTACTAAAGTATTTCCACTTAGGTAACAGCGATATTGACACCTCGAATGGCGTGCTCTGTTTCCTGGCACGTTGTGTTGTCAAAAATTGGAAGGTTTTCCCGCTATTTCCAAGCTCCGTGGCTGTTGTTTACGACTGTTGTTTATTACCCTAAGAAAAGTTTGATGCCCACCTCAATGTCGCACCCTGGAGGTTACCAGCAGACGTTAAGCTGCGTGAATTTTTATTATGAGGAAATCGTATCTCAAGTTTGAGGCATTTTATTTTCCCTTACTTCTCATTAAAACTTAAAGGCTGTATTTTTTAAAGTCCCTCTTAAGAAAAAGGATGTGGAACAAAGTTGTCATGCTTTTCTTTTGAGCGCAAATATTAATGAATAATCTGTAGATACAGCACGAATACAAAGCATCACAAAAGCAAAAAAAATATTCAAGTTAAATTATGAATCTTTTGGCTAAATTAAGTTTGAATATGCATAGAAGCTCTAATGGACTACATCATTATCGAGCTGAAGAACGCAGCAAATTGGGAAACTTTTGAGAAGCTAATTGATTGAGAAGAACTTAACAAGAGGCTATTAGCAGTTTCCGGACAAATTACCTAAAAATTATTCAGAGAATAACTAACCGTGAAACTGACACAGAGACAGAGACAGAGACACATAGAAACTGACACAGAGACTGACACTGAGACTGACGCAGAGACTGACACTGAGACTGACACAGAGACTGACACAAAGACTGACACAGAGACTGACACAGAGACTGACACGGAGACTGACACAGAGACTGACACAGAGACTGACACTGAGACTGCCGCAGAGACTGACACAGAGATTCACACAGAGACTGACACTGAGACCGACACAGAGACTGACCAATTAAAATAAGATCGGAATATGTGTGATAGATTTTAACAGTAAATCACTACATGGGGACTATTCTTAAGACAGCTCACAACTATTTAACAAATAGTAGCCGTGTACGTACACAAATTTTAATCCTGATAAGCTTTATATTCCTAAAAAAGGCTGGAGCACCAAAATTATTTGAAATTGTAACTTACAGAACAAATGTTTTCATTTATTGAGGCAGTAAATCACGTAATTATGCGTTGAAACTCCCACTAGTGTTTTACTGCGAGTCATTTCCATGAATTCCACCGCGGTACCAACTAAGAATCTTCGGCAGCTTTTTGAGGCTGAGTATCTCCGTAATCCAAGGCAAATCTTGGACAGTAAAAATCTCATTTATGGGAGATTTATGAGCTGCAGTGCCAGTGTAACGACGGGCCTAACACTTTCCTGAGTAAGGTTTTCATTTGTCAGGGCATTTATTGTTTTGTACTGGGGCAATTCTTGAAACAATGGAACGCATAGGATAATATTTCATGCATCAATGGCTTTCATCAGGTCAATGCTCTTGAAATATTTCACCAATGATTGTGTGCTCGGGAATTTTTGTATCTGTACCGCGGGATAAACGTTTCAGGAGAGAGGTATGTTCCGATTAAATTGGGAAGACTCTTGGTTCTCTCGTTCTCGAGATCCTTCTCGTATGAGACCTAGACCTACTAGATCTCTCTATTTCTTTCTACTTGATTAATCCTTTGGCTGACCCAACTCCAAGCTGTAATGATGAAAGTGAATCGCTCAGGTATATTTTAGGTGTAAAATTATCTTATGTGTTTATAATTTACAGGTTCCTTTCGATCAATACTCAATGGTTTTATGTGACCTTGATCTAAAGATCTGTTCTGCCGTTATTTCAGAATTTTGACTACTATTTAATCAACTCTTTCTCTAAATTCCTCCATTCCCACTCCCAATTAGGGTTTCCTTTTGATTCTTTTTCAAGGGGTTCTTTCTGTTTCCATTTCTCGGAATTATTTCTACTCAAAATTGGCTGTTGTTTTCAGATGTTCGGGGAATAATCAAAATTTCTTTAAACATAAAACAAAAATTGCGGTGTGTCAAGTCAGTCAGAACACAACACAGAATCTTTCTTCACATCTTATATTTCACCAATGATTTTTTATTCTCATCTTATGATTTGTATTGAATTTGTAGACTCGTCCTCCTTAATCAAATTCTACACTTTCTTTTGGAATAAATTGTGAAGAAGAGACTTACTGTTTGCGTTCGTTATTGAGTATTGATTTTTTGATCAATTTACTTTGGAAAAAATTACTTGAAGCTAGAAAAGTAGAAAACCTGGTCAGTGCAGTGGAGGCGTAGTTTTCGTGTAGTGGAAGGTAAATAAAAATGTATTTAAAGTAAGGAATTTTCAAAGTTCTAACTGGAGAAATGGACTTCATTTTCCAAACGCACATGAAGTACGTAAAAATACTCACATATATTAATTGTGTCGTTCGTTTTAAAAAATCAGTATATTCCTAGCTTCTTTACTTGATTTCATCAGATTTTGACTACGTTAATGTCCCATAAATCTCAGTTGCTTTACGAGTGGCCCATCTATTTTGTCTATAATTTCCTCACGAAACAAGAAGATTCGTGAGGTTTCATATGAAATAATTTCGCGTATCATCCAAAGTTAAAAACTCAATTAGAGTGCTTAGATAGTGCAAGCCTTCGTGATCAGGACCAGATCTGCAACACAATGGTCCTCATTTCTAATTCAAATTTCATCGAGGAATTTTCTCCGTTGATTAAAACACGCTAGTTGATAAAGCCTGTTCAACATCTTAAATGATTACTTCACGGACGCTATCCGCCTTGCAGGACATAACACCAGACTTTTAAACCTTCGTTCAGGTGCCACTTAAGACCTCTGAGTGGCTACATGGTGGTAAAATTAAAGGCAACGTACAACGAACGATTTTATGACTCGCGGAAAGAACTTGCGTCACGGCAGCAAAAAACTGCGAGGCAAACTTGAACAAGTTGGGAAAAAGTGTAAACTGTGATTGCTATTACGATAACGTCTTTCCTGAAACGTGTTGTAAAAATTATGGTACTGAAAAATAGCGAGCTGAGTGAGCTAGACAACATAGTTAAGAAAATGTAGATCTCAGCGATAAACTGACTTTCTATATTGAAAAATGATTTTAAAAATCGTGCCTAATCCCGTCAGTGAGTTCAAAATATAGGGCTGATAAATTTGGTTTGTGAAAAAGGTTAGTAAATACGGTTAGTAATAACAGTCAGTGGATACAGTTAGAGGACACGGATCGGTAATGCTGACAGTGAATGTGGTTAGTGAAGAAGGCTTGTGAATACGTTTAGTTAACAGTGTTATTGAATACAGTTTACAGAAGCTCTTTGTTAGTACGGTAATTTAATACCACCAGTGAACAATTCAAGTTTTTTTCACTGTCAATACTGATACTGAGTTGTCAATGATCATGTAATAGAGACCAGAGATCTCGATCCAAGGAATTTCTCCATCACTCATACCACCTTTCTTAATACGTGAACCCTGTTTCTGCAAGCTGGCTGTTAATACGTTTCAGAAATTATTTCTATGTTCCATATACGTAACTCTGAAGTATGTCTCTTTTAGCATGAACTCGAAAATAGAGAAGCTTAATTTTAATGCAATGACATGTAAATTATTAAAAAAATTAATTTGTTAAATTCATTCCAAAAACTAAGTATAAACATCGAACGTATTCGGAGAGTAAAACACTTTTCAATTTACCAGTAAAATTTTAAACTAAAAAGTTGTTTTAAAAATGGTGTCAGACGATAGATCTACAGTAGGAGAAATGCACTACACTTTTCAACTGTACCAGAACGACAAAATACATAAAAAATCTATAGTACCCAGATGAATATGCGGCCTAAAAGCATTTCCAAAATTATCTAGACGTCAGTGCGGAAAAAAATTCGATGGAAGCGAGAGGCAAAATTTTTACAGAGATGCAAGCGAGAGAAAATTTCTATAGTTACTCATAAGCACCATAAAGATTCATAACAAAATGCAAGTGCAAGAAAAAATTCGATGAAAATGACATCCGTAAGTACTACCCAAAATTTTCCAAGGTACGAGTCTCAGAAAGAAAATCAACGGCGTGCAGCAGACGAGAGGGTCAAAAGACAAAGACAGAGAGACGTTTCCATGACGCATGAACTGCTGCATGTCGCGCGACGGTGGAATTACGCCTTTTCTCCCGTGTGAGCAAAGCCTGTGTTAACATTGCTTCTCTAGGGCTTGCCGTGGCAAATTTGCCATGTTCATTAAGCCTCTGAAAATGAAGAACACAACGGCTGGTGTCTTTGGGTGAAGATTATCTCCGTCTTGCTTCCAGGACTGAAATATTAACTTTTATTTTTAAATGACTATACTGTTATTCAACTTTTTGTGGTTTTTGCTTACGAATAACTCATTTTTGAAAATGAAACAGTGGATTAACACTCAGTTGGTTTGACTCAAGATAGTTTTTTACCAGCCTAACTGAGAAGATTTGTGTCAGCACTACTGGCGAGTTCTTCGGTCTGCTATTAAAGAAAGTTATTACATTTTACATCAACTGACAATCCATATTATATGTCTGCTAATTTGTCTCTTTGATTTCAAGATACTAACTTGAGTGTTCTTTAATATTATTTAGTTATGTTTACTTAGGTCAGATTGCATACTACGTCACCATTGCAAAAAGATGATTTAGTATATATATCCTTCTAATAACTCTAAAGACATAAAAGTGATGAGACCCTTGCACTGCAAGAAAAGTTGAAGGTCAGAAATATTTGTTTTCACTTGAAAAATAATCATTTCAGATCATAGTTGATGACCAATTTTTAGCTGCTCATATGTGATTATATGTTTTTGGTCATATCAATTGTCGAGATTACTCTAAAGTAATTACGTGAATAATTCTATTTTAATGTAAATATTTCATATGGGATATGCTCACAGTTTCTAGAAAGTATTCAACCTGACATTTTATTCACATCTAATAGGTCTAAGCTTCAAAAAAATTTTATGCTAGTGCAACAAAATTCCTTTCATAGATTCCATAAAGTCCTGTAAAGTATTTAAACTCCTCTTGTTGACATCATAGAACTATAACTACTGAAGCATATGTAGGTAAATATTTCTGCAGGTGAGGTAAACTGATGGTCGTCCCTCTGCCAATCTCCATCGGACGGCCTTCTTTTGTGCACAAGGTACCTAACTAGCGGCAACTCTGAATACAGCTCTGAGCGGAAAAAATTAACATGGGTAAACTTCTGCATTCTGTGAGATAAATGGAAACTGTCACTGGGGAAAGATATTAAATTGGAACTGCCAGAGGAAAGGAATGATAAACTGGAACTTCTAATTAGAGAAAGGGGTTGGACCATACATATATGTATTTCGGCGGAGGATTGCAAATAACAGCTTTCATCTGGGAGATGATGATTAGAATGAACAAAGGAGACGTGTTGTAGAGGGTTTCCTGCAATTTTCGAGTTGTGGAGTAATGATGTGTAGCAATTGTCTGTTGAATAAAAAGTGTAAGTTTAAGTTGACATTCAGATTAGTAATAAAGAAAGAAACAAAAATTATAATATACAGGTGCTTATTGTGAAAGTTAAACGACAATATTGGTGTATTTATACGACTTTTATGCGTTCTCACCTACGTTGTTAAGTGAAAACTAGTTGGTATATACACATAAACTCATCATTTTATTGTGAAGATTAGTACTGAAGAAAGAACTGATTTGATTATCTTTGTTTCATTTCACGGAAAAATAATATATTTACAAGTCATACCATTTTCAAACCCATTTGTGAAAATTAACTGTTTTTCATTGGGTCATTTTCGAATCAAAGTCAATGATAATCACCTTTTTCGAAACAATATTAAAGGCTTTAAAAATACATGTTACTATTGATACGAAATTCAAGGCTATTGTTTAATACCGAATAAGAAGAAGTCGGAACATCGCGTCTAAATTGACGTTTAACCTTGGCTTTATTAGAGATATACTAACAATCTATTTAGCTTGATTCTTCTTTACTAAGTATTCGTGTCATGCCACTCTGTTCACCAAAAAGCTAGTTTCCAACACAACTACTTGTCTTGACAAAACAAGTAGTTAAATTTATGAACAATTTCACCTTTGATTCTATTAACATAAGTTTCCTTCATATGTTAAGATTTGTGAAAGTCAAAGTCGAATACATTTCTTCACTGTATTGAGGGAGTCGGAGATCAATTGCTGTGAACGAGTCGGTTGAGACTTTTTATGTATGAACAAAAATAGAACTTATTTAATAAAAAATATATTGCGAACAATAAATTTACTTTCAGTTGTTTGAAATATTAAACAAAATATTTCCCCGAATAACACAGATCAATCAAGTCTTGAACTTCGTTATGCCTTGAATATTTCAAATTCTTTTCAAGCGATGTTGAAGTCAACCTAGCACATTGTTGCTAAGCTGGGCACGAAATTTTAATAACGTATTGGAGAGCCCAGCTCAGCTTACGGTAAAGTTTCAAAGTTTCACCATAAACACTCATCTTGACCCGATGCTCTATTAGGCAAATAGGTATGAGAACACAGGCTCCATTTTTCGATGCTTCGAGATGTCAGACGCATAAACCTTCTTAACTTTCACCATTTAGTAAATGAATGCAGAAAATGTTTTACGATAGTTTTTATACAATAACTTCTTCGCACGAGTATGGAAAACATAAATTTTATGAAGCTACATCACTTACAGGCCTTTATAAAGAATGGAGTGGAGGTGCCACATCGGATCAATTGGACTTTCATTTTTTTTTGTTACTTAGCCATTGCCATGTATCGAGCCATTCGGATAATGAAAGTCTCATGAAAGTGTTAAATACTTCCCTACTGCAATGACAAAGAGCTAATTTAAAGTATATAAAAAATATAAGAACAATTTTTCCAAGATCGAAAGGTGAACATCAACTAAATTTTGCAGTATTTATCTTTTGTTTGTTAGTGTTGCACTAAGTAGGACTAGCTTCTTTTGTCCTGTCAAGGGTGTGTCGTTTGCTGAGTTAAAAAAATGCAGCTTTCGTGTTCATTGTGCTTCTTGTTAGTTGTCTGCATAAATACTGCTTGTACTGTTATTTGAAACGTGACCTGGAAACGTTGGACGTGATACAGCATCTCCATTATTTATTTTTTGTTCTTGTTCTTCTCATGATCTGCAGCAAAGGCTTTCTACGAGCAGCATGTCATGAAAAGCTTACGATTCTGTGTTTGGTTATTTTAAAATGCTACAGAGCTTAGAGAAGAAAATTTAAATCTTAGGTCTCTCAAAATGCGTGACAGAAATGCCTGTGCGTGAGTGAAATGCGTGTTCATCACTGAATTGACTTACGTGGTTAAGGTGTACGTGCATGACTGATGGATTTACTTTAGACGGCATGGGACTTGGGTATCGACCCAAGAATAGGCCAAACGGCTCGTTCCTATTGCCTTATTCTACTCTATATTTTAGGTATAATTGAAAGTTATAAGTATTATGAACAAGACAGGAAATTCTATAGAGAGAAATTTTCCATAAAAACTTAAAACATACACAATGTTAATGGACGTACAGGATGTCCCTAAAAAATATATACATTTTTGAAAGGCTGTAGTGTGAATACTACCGATATTCATGAGATGTACATAAGGTGGGTAACAACGTATTCTAGATACAAAATGAAACTTTAGATCTTGCTTTTCGAATGAGACCTGCTCTAACTTCCTAGCACCACTAGTTTTCAAACTACAGCTTTTTAAAAATGTATACGCTTCTTGGAACACCCTGTATAGTGGAGAGCAACGTTATTCTTTTTAAGAGTAAAAATTTCACTCGATTGTAGCTTCATTGCTCACTATTTCATTTGTGACAGAAAACTTAATGTCTGAACAAAATCTTCACTGAAAAAAAAAAACACGGAGCTTATCTTTCTCTTTCCTTACGAAATATTTACGGTTTTGAACCTTTTGTTTTATTCACTGAAGCATGTCGGTTGCATTTTAGGTGCAAAAAGTTTGTTCTAATTCACAAGTTTCAGTACCGTTTTTTGTGTAGAAATGATACAGTTTTTGACGCAAGCTTGACTTGTCAAAATCTTCAGTTAAATTAACTCCAAGTACCACTGTTATCATATAAAGTTTGATAGCTTATGATTATTTGAGGGAATGTTACATATCGATTGAAAAAATAGGACATATGTACTTGTAGAGTATTTTGTGTAATCATTAATTAATTCTATAAACTGGTTGTGAGTTCAAACCCATAACGCCTGAAATAACTACAAGTCACAAATGAAATAACTGTTACATTAATAAGCCATAAAATATTGCTTCATTATGATATAACATGACACATAAAAATATTTTTCATACCATGAATAAATTGGAAAAACCATACATTTGAAATCGTACTTAGAGTAAACGGTCAAATAAGAACAAAAACAAGCTCTAAATTAAGGTACTACTGTGCAATAAAATGCATCAAAGAATCCCACTGATTGCTAAACGATACAAGCGCAGGTTCATCCCCTTCAAGTCCCAACACAGCCAAACGCTCGCAATTTCCTGCTCATGACGAAAGATATTCATCAAATAACATAGTTTTTGGCGTGTTATCAAAGCAGATCAACTTCGGGAAATGGGGCCGGAAATTTCACACTCTCCGGCGAGTGAGTCTTCCACGCACTCCAGGCACCGCACACCCTCACGTCACCGCGTCTCCCACTTTAGTGACCAAAATCTTCTGACGCTCTACATTTTAACTCGAGGTCCTCGTTATCAGGTTAATTTTTCTGTGCAGAGTTGCGTCATTTTATTTACCTTTGAGAACGGGCTTGACACAGGGTACGATGTGTAATCTTTGCAGCAAAAATGATTAGTTTACGAGTATATACAACCAATATTTTTTTAAGGATGTAGGTAATAATGCATAAAAGTCGTACAAATACACGATTACTATCGTTGAACTCTTGAAACAAACAGGTACTTATTATAATTTGTGTTTTAGTGCTCCATTTGTTAGCAGTCAATATAGAGCTCTGTGGGGACACATTTTTTAAGATTCGATCGAAAATTTAATTTATGCTAAAATACTCATCGCGTATGAGAAGTTTTAATGCGGAAAACATTTATATCTTTTCAAGGAAGTAGTAAAAATTTGATGATATTAAGATTAACCTACAAATGTACAGTATCCAACAAATAGATTGAAGTCGCACAAAAAAAATTAATCTTGCATTCAAACGGTTTTTTCTATTAATCGCTTTATTCCATGAGAAAAGTTTAAAAGCTGCTACTACATATTTAATAAGATTTGAAATGGCTTTTCTATTTATCTAGACTTGAAAGAGTTGGCCCTAAATAGATTAAAAGAAAATTTCACTTCCATTTTCTTTTTGTAGATGTAAGAAAAATCCTGAATATTTCAGTCCTAATTTACTACTGTACTTATTTCAAAGAAGGCAGCCACAAAATCGCTTGAGTAAAGTATTTTATATCGAGATTGATCTTGACTACTACCGTAATTAATACTCCCTCTGGTCGGAAACAGTTGGTTCACACAGCAAGTAACGTTGGTTGGACACATCTGGTACAGAGGAAAAGTGTTGAATCTAAACTGATAGAATATATATTGAACATTGTACAAAATTCCTTAAAATTGTATGAGAACCAGAGATAACGAATTAATTTAACAAGATGTTTGCGGAACATTAGTGTTGGAATGTTTTCCAATTGTCCATCTGCTGTTTTCGACCAGAAGTAATATATCTATAACTTTATAGTATATAGTACAGATATCCCAACAGTTAGGGGCATGATAGTTTTTTATCTATTAATTTCAGAGAGCACTGATAAGTTTGCCTCGTCGTGTCACAGCGTTGAGTTAATTGAATGTTTGTTTTCTTTTCCGTAGTCTTTTTTAAAAAAAGATAGGTAAATATTCGTTTTAAAATCCGTAGACTATGTACGTATGATATCAGTACAAAATCGTATTTCTGTGCATACAAAAATTTCAGCATTCAAAATTACAATCTCTATTTGAAATATGGTGTTGATGAGTGCAATGCTATACCAGCTTTGACAACGACTGTCATCACAGACAACACATTCGGTAACGTGCAATTGTTGAAGATTACTGACCGAGTTATTTCTAGAATTATGGGCATATGCGGGATTCAGTCTCATATATGAACAAATTTTGAATTAGAAATCGTATTTTCGCAACAGTTATCAGTATTGACCATCTAATTGTACCTATTATGGATTTAAATATAATGCCGTATCCATTTTGCGCGTTCGGAGACATCAATTCTCGGCCACTGAATTTGAAGCACATTCGTGATAACTAGGCGTTTGTTGGATCAACTCAATACCTGAGCAAAATTTGATCACGCACACTTACTGAGCAGCACTTTACATGTACGATGCACGGTTCTGAGATAGCGATAGAAAATTTGATAATATGTGGCAAATTCCTCCTCATCAGACATACTTTCCTTAGCTGGAGTGAGAGCGATGGAGGGCACAGAGCTTTCCCACGTAACATGTTCGTGAAACCAGTAAATTTCATGTTCTACAATCAACAACTGACTAAAAACTGATAAAATATCATGTTCAAATTAACGAAAATGGTTGTTTGAAGAACAGTCTAAAATCAGTAAAGTTCGTGCGAGATTATTTTAGTGGCATGAAAACCTTCATTCGAGAGATGCACATTCAGTGCTCGTATCACGACTACAACTGGCCACAGCAAACGTTCATGGAATGCTTGCATTTAGCAACGTTCACAAGAAAATAAAAGCGGTTGAATAAACCTAGAGGAGAACGTTTTCGTGTTTTGTGACTTAGGATGTTCTTAAATCAGTAGTGGGAAAAACTATAACGCATATTTTTTCTCATCACGATGCTGCCATTGGAAATACACTTTATGGAGTCCACGTATTTGAACTAAATTCGGCTCGGCAATGCTCGGGAATACATAGTTAGTTGAACGCAAATGTGAGCTTGGAGGATTATTCCGTAAGGGTAGATATGCTCATTTGTTTATTAATTTTTTTATTCACTAGATTCATTAAAAGACTGAATCGTATGCATGTGTTCATCCATATTCTCTAGAATACCTCTTTTTTCTTTTCGACACAAAATTCTTTTCCACTTGCTACAGTTAACTTTCATTCTGTTTTTCTACTTGCCACTACAAATTTCCATTATTTTCTCCCAGGTGTCCCCTCAAGCTTTTATTCTGTTCCCCATTGTCATCAAACACTAGTTTCTGCAGGGATTTCTTTCATCTCTTTCCTCCCTCCCCTCAGTAACCAGAACCCTCTTTTTTATGTCTGCTGCCAAGATCTTCATACCCTCATACAGTTGAATGTTAATCAAAAAAAAGAATTTAGTTGTTAAAAATATGAACGTAATTATATAAACAATTACCTACGTAAAGTATGTAATACGTTAACTAAATAACGTCCACATTCAAATGTTATTGATACGGTCGCTGCAAGCTAAATTAAAATAAATGACTATTCGTTATTTGGTTCAAGAAAGAAAAGCTCTTAAGTATTCAATAAGCAAGGAAACACTGATTTTCGAATGAGGTGAATGTTTTTCTGCCACTAAAATGTGTTGAAATGATTGAACAATTTCCACTACTACAACCGTCGTCTTTCCTGCAGTTGTAACAAAAACTGAGTATCTTTTCAATTTTTTCACGCGAAAAAATCCTTCGTAAAACATTAAAACAAACAAGGATTTGTGCTGAAATAGGTCATAGGGCTGGCACACAAAACCAATCAGTAATTCCTACAGTCCTATTTGAGTAGTGTGATCATGGTAAAATTTATGTTTGATTCTTCATCGCAACAATTTCAACACAAAAAAGTTGTTCAGCAAGCAAACCTGTGAAGTAATTGACGCCGCTGAGGAGCTGCGCCGCTACCGTCGGCAGCAGCGCTGGTTTGCTGAGCTTCCTTCGGTCACTGGCGCGAGGGCCGCCGTCGTGAATGGTGGTGTTAGTGTTGGTGATGGAGTGTGGGTGCTGACCCCTGACTGTAGAACTGACGTGTGGGTGTTGGAGTAAGGTAACTGACGTGTGGGTGTTGGAGCACGGTAACTGACGTGTGGGTGATGGAGCACGGTAACTGACGTCTGGGTGATGGAGCACGGTAACTGTCATGCAGCTGTTGGAGCACGGTAACTGACGTGTGGCTGTTGGAGCACGGTAACTGACGTGCGGCTGTTGCAGCACGGTAACTGACGAATTGAATTACGGATGCTAGGTTGTGCAGGCTGAAGAACAGTAACACAGAAGGGTTACACAAGTACAACCAAGAAGCTACTATTATTAAAATATTGTGAAGGCCACGGGCTTCTTAATGTATGGCAACAAAATTTTAGCTTTTCGGGTGCAAAAACTGCACAGTGAAAATTTTGTAGTGCATGCTACAAGTGCAGTAGAACGTTCTGCAAATGTCCTACCTCAATGAAAATAAAACATACATTCATTTTGAGGCTAGTGCCTTGTTTGCATCGGCGCTGCATCCTCGTAGTCGACTTTACCGAAGCTGTGTTGCTGCTTCCGTTCCTTGGCAGTGCACACCGCTGCTGTCATCATTTGAACGTGTTTGAAAAATGTCATCATCGATCCTGACTCCCGGCAATTATAAGTTCACTGAGTTCCACATGGACTTGTTCGCTGCACGCCCTAAAAAGTCAAAAACATCTCATTGATCCATGCTGGAGAAAAAGTGTAATCAACAACGGCTCAATTTTGAGGCCAAAAATACGGTGATTCGTTAAATGCTTACCCGGAAACTTTGTCAGTTTGATCAGCCATGCATTCTGCTATTGATGACGCTGCAATTCTGTTGGGAGCTGGGAATGATTTTTTCAACCTCTGACTGCAAGATTTTTAGAAATGTTTTACAAATTAGTGCGCTTTTCAGTATCGGTAATTGAGTGGCTCTGCTGCCTAATAAGCAGGGCTTCTCTTTCCCATTCAACGATTTTTTAAAATTTGTGGAGAGACTATTGAGAGTAAAAGCACTCTTTAAATGAAGTATCGTACATGTTTTTCTAAGGCATGAATGATGCTTGTGATTATGTGGTGCCGTGTTAGTGGACTTCCCTGCTTCGCTAGTGGCAATGAAGTCAAACAAAGCCAATATTTGCCTCTATTAACCGTATGCCAGGAGAATTTTTTCAGGTTCTTTCAAAGTTTCAGGTCAGCACGTGATTGCATGCATGACTGTGCTACTTTCACCGCTGGGTTAGCAAATGTTTTTGGGAATACAGGATCGTTTATAAACTGTAATCTAAGAATCTTTACTAACGAGACAAGAAGAGCTACGAGAACTGCTTTGATGATCTTTCCTCTGTTGTGTATTGGTGTGCCCGCACATATTGTTGCTTCGTAATTTGTTTCGGTTCATGTTTGAATTTAAAATTAAATTACGTGATCTTATAGTACAAGAGTCGTGTTTCATTTCATACGTGAAATTCTGAATTAGTAGTTGTCAACGCGTATGTGTATTGAGGTAGTGAAATACACGAGTTGAAACTCAAAGAATGTTCAATAATTCTTACTATGTACAATCTTTTATTTTTACGCAATTGAAACTAAATCATCATTCCTGTCAACACTCATCCTATTCAGGACAAGAAAACTAGATTTGGGGTCTTTGAAACATAAATATTTATTCTGTATATATTTTTGAAAAGCACTTAAATAATCATTGAAACATGCAATTGTAACTGCGCCACATTCATGGGATTTGTGGTGAGAAACTTCACTGTTTGAGTCACTGCATGATGGCACAATTCAGCATGTGAACTTTTTAGAATTGCACGGTTTTAACACTCGTGTAGCTAAATATTCATTGGAAAACTACCTTTTCAGTCAAATGTGCAATGAGAACTTATAAATCTAAGATAAAATATGCTGTTTTTGGTGCTGAATATACTTCAAAGTTGATGTTTCGTTTTAAAGCGTGACTGTCACGTTTATTTTTAAAATAACCTTTAAACACATTTTTGGGCTCATTTCATGCTCTTTAATCACATACTTTGCAATAAGTAACGTTAGAACTAATTGAAATCAAAGTTTTGCGACTGGAATAATTGTTGGAAAAGTTCAAACATTTTAGTGAATAAAAATGTTCAACCATTTCTTCACTGGTTGATGAGGTTGAAAAATACAGTACTTCAATGTGAAGAAAAAACTTTCATAAACAAAAATGCTCGTAATCTCCGGGAAAAGCTGTTTGTGACATAAAAAATGAGTGATAAAAGTTTATAAATAATATATCCTAAAAATTCATATACCAAAACGTGATACATTCCAACAGCCATACCAGCACTAAATATTTGTTACTGAACAAATATTGCAGAACAAACTGTCGAACAGCGAACAAAAAACTGCTTGTGATGAACAGATACTAGCAAATATTGTTGCTTAAATGAACCAGAATTTAATTATCACTTTACCTTTGATACAACATTCATGCAGACTTCTCCTATACTCTACAAACAATTAAAATTTTCTTCTAGTAGTACGTACGTTGTACTTTTCTGATTACATTCAGCTATACCATTAGCTTAACAATTCAGCCATAATAAAAGTTTAACAATTGAATGGATGGGAACTGGGAAAAGCACGAGTTTTTTACTGCAAAAGTTTTTGTTCCCTTTCTCCTCATGACTCAATGAAATCAGTCCGGCTGTGACCATAAGGGCCCATAGAAAAGTTACTCAACGTTCTAAACCACGCAAGCACTTCGACTTCTTTGAAACGCTGGCTCCGTTTCAGAACTGATGCCCAACAGGGAAGAACATTTCATACATTTTACAGTCCGCATGACAGTTATTGCGTGAAACCATCGAAACTGCAGCTCAAGCAAATATAACTGCGCGTCCTTGCACTTTTCTTGATGAAACTCGCAGTGACTTGCGAGAACCCCATGCCGTATCATAGATTCTTATAATTTAGCGATTTATCCTGTAACGTTACAGACATTCACCCCCAAAACTGCTCGATTTTAGTACATTGAATGAACGGCGAATAAAAGGTTGAATAAATGAAACTTTTTTTGAGGTTATAATTTTTGTAACTTCAAAGCTGAATGATATTTTAGATAAGTAATTTCATGGAGTTATACGCTACAATTTCGAAAATTATTTTTTATTCCTATAGAATCATATAAAATGCTCAGATAAAATAAGCAAAATCAACAGCAAGTAGGGATAATGTTATTGATTTACGCAAAAATTTTTTTTAACCATTTAACAAAATTTATCGAGTTAACTCTTGCTTTTTCTTTTATTGTGTATACTATATTCACACATAAACTTTATCGGTGCGGAGATTTCTTTCTGTTTTTCAGTTTTTCAGCAGCGAGATAGATAAACTGCTCTCACGGAACAGAAAGCTGTTCAGAATTTATTAAGAATTACGAGAACATCATGTTTCATGTGTCTACATGACTTCAAAAAGAAAAGAGTGCTTCAATCTCTCCTCGTACGTAGTTAAAAGTACGCTCATCGTTTTGAACTCTTGTATTAAAAATTCTATGTGATGTTTAAAATATATTCGTTAGTCCTGATGATCTCACAAAGGATAGTGAACATTCTAGGCAGCATTTCGGTCTCGAATTTGGCCACTATGATTAATTTGCGGCGAAATTTGAAGTAAAAACTAAATTGATTTTTCAGAACGGGATATCTAAGATTCAACATACAGGGCAAGCAAATATGTAGTTCGTACAAGTAAATACGACGATAATGAAGCTTTTCTTTGTGATGCATGAATTTTAATGAGAGTCTGTTTTAAAAATGTCTCAATGTATATAAAAAGTGTTGGCTTCATATTACAGGGTACAGCAAATACTTCAATGGTTCTAAAATACTTAAAATTTATTAGTCTCGCAAGATTTAAGGGTCTTCAAATATATGAGAACTAATGATGACACTCTCAGAATAGAAGGATAGAAAACATGTAATTTTCCTCCATTTACCGTTCAAATGATAATTTCTTGAAAAAATTATCTCTACTGATGAAATCGAGGATGATTTGTCGACTGATGTCATTGCCAATTAATTTTTTGTGGTCGAAAGTATATCGGTAGACAAAAATTAGGGAGTTATAAAGTCTAACAGTGCTGAATACGTTTCAACAGGACGTTTGTAAGTTTTACTTGTTATAAAATAATGAATGCAACGAAATTTGCAAAACTTTCTTGACTTTTACAGTTTCTTATGATTATATTAGGTTTGACTAGACGTGGAGTTTGGTTACGATGTTAAGCTAGGACGAGTTGAGTTGAGTTTAGCATCATTTTTTTGAAGTTATGGTCTCGATTAAGGTTCTAAAATTTTGAAATGGTGGGAGAAGAGGCGGAGTATTATATGATGTTTCTAGAAATGAGTAGAAAATTTTGAAATTCTCTTAATCTCAGAAAAAACTGACAATTTTATTTGAATGGAGTTGATGATGAATTTTAAAATCACTCAAATTTTTCCCTTAACCTTGAATACTATAAATAAACATCAAAATATTTTTCCAACGTAAACGTTCGTTCAATAGGTTAAAATTTATGCCTACAATTTTTTCCCATATCTTCTGAAATGCTGAAAAGGGGAACTGGATTAAACTGAAATTATTTGAGTTATGCTGCACGAACTTCAAAAGGCCGTAGAATGGATACGCCTCGTAGAGATTACATCTCTTCTAGCCATTCATTAATAAAAATCTAGCTCTAACGAGCTGGAAATGTTCAAAGGCATCACAGAAGTTCTAACATTTGATCGAGGGCTGGTCGAATCAGTTGAAAACCGCTAATCATTAGACAGTTAATCACGAGTTCTTAAGAGGCAGAAATGTGGATTTAAAACAATCGATGCTCTGGCAACATCCATTTCACTGAAATTTGGGAGTTGAAAGACCTCTGAGCTATTTTTAGAGCTTAGTTTCATTATCAAGATGTGTTAAAAGTCTGGGAAATTAAATTGTAATGTTCATTTATGAGACTAGCTTTTTCAGCTTAGTGGCGGACTGGTTAAAAAATAGAAAAAGTTTAACTAATAAACGGAATATAATTTTGCATAGAATTCGTGCACTTTTTTGAGAATTTCATTGCCCTGCAATGAAAAATATAAATAATAGTCATGTTCATGTATTATTATTTTTAGTTCTTTTAATTAGCGTTGTTCATAAGTTATTTTTTTGATTACATACTTCATTAGTGTTATTCTTGAATTTATTTCCTCATAAGTCGGGATTATCCTTTAAGTGACGCCTTGATCTTCTTTCTCATTCATACTGCAACACCTGCACGACAGTTGAAGCGACACCTGTGTTGTTTTTTGTTCTTCAAAGAACTCTTCATTGACTCGCAATAAATAACAATATCGTAGCTTGAATGCGTTGAAAATTTATGTTCCTCTTAAATGCATTCTTCTTACTAGCGTTCTATATATTAGTGGTCCTCTGAGTACTGTTTTTATTATTATTGTTCAGTAGATTAGTGGTCCTCTCAGTGCTGTTTTTCTTACTATTGTTCTTTATATTAGTGATCCTCTCAGTGCTGTTTTTCTTACTAGTGTTCTTCTCATTGGCGTTCATTGTATTAAAGTACTTCTAATTAAAATTTTTATTATAAGCGTTCTTGTCTTTGTGAGAGGTGGACTAGGAGAGCACGTCCATATGAGTGACATGGCCAGAGTGTGACTCCAACCAGCGCATGTGGCGGGGGTTCAAAGCTTTCTTAGTTGTGTTTCTAATATACAAGTAAACACTACATGTATACACTGACTGTGAACACTACCAACACACACTGAGAATACAACACGTGTACACTATTATTGAATGTAACATTGCATATTTGTACCACATGTTACCGTCTTATTCATAATTTCTTATTCATAATTTTTGTAAAATGAAGTTCATCTGTTAATGCAATCACAAAATTGTTTTCATTCAATAATAATTTCCTAATAATTCATCTTTTGAACAAAATAAGGTTGAAAATAATTCATCACTATAACTTTTGCAGCCCCTCCCCCGCAGCCCCATGTTGCCACTAATTATTTTGTAGGCGCCAGTGCAAGCTCTGCCCTGAAACAATATGAAATTTATTTCGAAAATACACTAATTTAGTAAATGGAGTTACATGTAGTACTACACCAGAATGAATGTACACCCTGTGAGTAAAAAATTAAAATCAGTGAATAGAAAAATGCATTCGATCAGCATTTATTTTAAAATATTATTTATTGACCATTGAGTGGGTTAAGAAACCTGAAGTTAGAGTTTGATAATTATTTTGATGAGGAGCTGCATTTCAATATGATTAATGACTTCATGAACGCTTTCCTGAAGATATTATTGTTCATCTATTGGTATTCTTTTCATCATGATTACAAGTTTCGAAGAAAAACCTGAAAATTAATGAAACTTCTATTAGTGCAAGCAGAAACTTGTTCGATCGCGTGATCGGTGGCTCTCGTACGTAGGAAGTATAAAGTAAATGATTGCAGCCACGAAAATAAGAAAAACAAGTGCTGCTCAGGGATGAAAATGTCACATAAATCACCTTCATGTACCCTCGATGAATAGGTTTCAGTAAAAATTCAGCGTAAAACAACGAAGATGTTTTACTCACGCTGAAAGAAAAATCCGAGATGTCCGCTACAGGTGTCTCCAGTAGCTTGAGCTCATCTTCCTTGAACAAAGGAGATTGCGAGGACAACTCATCGAGACCTATAAATATCTCAGTGGCTTCAACGATGTTACCCTAGATATACTTTTGACAAACACGATAACGTGCGTACTAGAAATGACGGCCACAAGCTAATAAGAAGAACCTACACGACATCCCAGCCTCTAAACTTCTTTCCAGTCAAAATCAACAGAACCTGGAATCAAGTACCCGAAAATATCGTTCCAACTGGCACTGAAAACATGTTTAAAATTTGTTACGATAAATTTTGGGAAAAGAACTCTCCAAACATGTAAAGTACTAATTCCTTATCATTCCTAACTCTGGGCCTGTGTATGTTTGCAGTATGTTTGCGTGACTGAAATGTTTGAAATTGATTAAGGTGTACGCACATTATTAAAACATCTCTGTGCAATTGAGGTGCATGTGCGTGATTGATGCCTTTAAGCCAGATGGTATGGGACTTGGGTAGAAGCCTAAGAATGGAGCATACGGCACGTTTCTGTAGCCATATTCTATTCTATTTTACTCTATTCTATTCTAGGTGAATTATTTACTTTCAGTGAAGCCCAACCGTTCGCTTTGTTGGTATACAACAAAGGTTACCTTTCATTTACTTCTCTAATTTATTTTCTTAATTGACACCTTTTTAAATTGGTCACAACGCCTCTTAGGATCTGCCGCGTGTACAATCCTGTTAAAATCATGAAGTTCGAGTTCAATTCTGCTACAAAAACCCTGGCTCAGACGTTCATGGCCTCAACTGTAGTTTTATCGTGTCAAAGAAACGAAAAAACTTTGTTAGATGTTTTCAATGGTGACTTATTTGATGAAAAGCTTCTGTGCCAATTTACTTTGAGCTCTGAAAGAAACTAAGATTTTCTGGAAAATTCGTGTAATAGAGATTTTGAGTTTATTTAACTATTTTCCTTTTTTAACATCATGTTGTAATGACCAGCATTTTCCGTGCGTTGTGTCGTGGTAGAAAACAGAATGCAATGAGTTTTCATCAATTTATTAATGGCCTTCGCTTCGTGAAATCTAATAAAGCTTCTGTCAAGGAAAATAGCTTAAAAATTAACCTTTCGATTTTTGATTTTCAAAGTATAAACAGTAATAACGTCTTACACAATCATTATAATTATTAAATTTCCAGTTCAGGATTCGGAGAACATTTATCAACGGGATAAATCACATGGCATCGTCAATAATGGACTCCCCCTTCCCCCATTTGCCTTATATTGATTTTATAGACCAAGGTTTTTCTCGAAGTTACGTCAGCTTTCGCTACCAATTTTGGAAATTGTTACTGTAACCTACGAATAGCCGTCCAAATCAGAAATAAATTTCAATCCAAAAGATGATGAATGGAAGACCAAAATGTTTCCATAGAAATAAACAATAGTGAAAGCTTACTTGCTCGTCCATGTGTTTGTTTTTTCAGTGTCTAATTGGTTTGTTTGTTTTTTTCATTTTTTCCAAAGCTTGCTACCCGAGAGAAGGTTCTAGCTGCTCTGTTGGACAGATTTAATAATCTGTACTTGTACATCATTGTGATCAGTCATTTTGATCATTTATCATTTGTTATTTTTATAATTTATCATTTGTTATTTTTATAATTTATCATATCATTTTGATAATCTATCATTAGATATTATAATAATATGAACTTTTCCATCATTATCATTCGTAATACTGAAAACTAAAGTTTCCTCTTTTCAACAAAATCCAGACAAACAGGACCTGTCGCATGAACGACTTTCTTTCGAGGTTCATTTTCGGACTAATCGTAATATTTTTTTAGTACAAACCTTGAATATTAAGATTTTCAAAGGGGTCTTCAAAAGATCCATCTAGGTTTGGTTTGTCACAGTGTATGTAACAGAGGACTTTTTTGCAGTTTGATTGAAGGAAAAGAAAAAGATGAGAGTTTTGCTTTATAATAACCCTCATCAATGTAGGCGTGATCACATCAACCGTTCAGCAGAGACAAAAATATTTGTTTAAGAGGCAGGCATGTACATAAAGTTAAATTTACTATTTTTCTTTGATCTTATAACAATTTCTAATGTCATAAATTATCTTTATCTGCACAGAAAAATTACTATTCCTATTTCTATTTGGCTATTTATTACAAAATTTTTCCATCATTCATTTTCAGCATTGGTGTTAGGGCAAACCTGAGATATAGACTGTACATAATTATTCCAGGGTGTAAGTTCAATACAAAAGTTGACAGCGTTTTGCTGGTGCTGCAAAGTGTCACTCGAGCATAGGTGAGTAGTGTGTTCTAGAGGTCAGGACGTGGACATTGAGAGCTTTTTCTATAAAAAGCGTTCCTAAACTCTACTTCTTCTCCGATCCAGTGAAAATGTCTAAAATACATTGTAGGCGTTAGTTACATACCTACATACATTCCAGTGGTTGTTTTTAATTTAATTTACACAATTTCGTTTGCTTATTTTGTAGCCTACAGTAAAATTTCTAGCACGAGAAACGCCAAATGCGTAACGCTGGCCCATTTAGTCGTACTGCTTGGTACCGACTGGCTGATTTTAATCACGGTGTCTTATGGACGATAAAAGTGACTGATGTGTGAAAAAGAGATGTATGTGCATTTCTTTGAGCACTAACCCTTGAGTTAACATTAAAAGCACAATTTCTTAACGGCGTTATCTGCAGTATAGGTTGCATGTATCCCTGGTCAGTCGTTCGGAGGGCAGTAACCGCTGAAGTGCACCAGTAACTTCTTATCTTCTGTTTACAGCCGCTACTTCTTTTAGTTTTTCTGCTTCTTAACAAGTAAAGTTTTGCACCTCGCTCAATTTATGACGGCCGTATGATGATGGAATCTGCCTCTAAAAAATAAGTCTCCATAAAATTTCAATTATGTTTTGCAATTCTTTTACTTAAAATTTAGTTTTTTTCTTGAGATTTAGGGCACAACTCCTTGAATCTGTTTTGGATGATGTCTGTATATTTCATCACCCAAAAATAATGCATATATTCATCAAGAACATCGGGCATCAAATGCTGATAATTTGAGCCTTGCTTTACTGCTACGTCAAGAAGAAAGTGAGTGAAAATGCCTTTCACTCGTTCAAAGATATATAATGAGATTATAGTTTTTAAATACCTTGGAACCAGTAATGTATGCACGAAACTATTGCACTTATTTGGATAAAAATATCGCTCATATTTTCATATCTAAATAACCATTATAATGTCATTCAAAAGTTGTATGATGTCTTCAGCCAAAGATCTACTCCTATTTTCTACGAGACAAGTTAATTATATTACGTTTATGTCATTCATATATTTTTCAATCCCTTCTTCTATTCGCTCATAGAAAAAAGTTCTCAACTGCCTTGCATAGAAAATTTAAAAATACAGCATTACGCCTGCATAAATCATTTCAAAAATGACTACAGTAGAGCTCTGAAACTGAAGCTTCCCAGGACCTGAAGCTTTTCAGGACAGTGGAATTTTCGAGCTAGCTAGAACAGGGCTACCAATTTACATAAACGCATATTTCATGTAACGAAGTCAACGTTTTTATTCTTCGTGTCTCATAAATTGCAACAACTGTGATGATAAAACAGCACAATACTATCTGTCACAAGAGATGGCCGTAGGTGAGTTTCTGGAACAGGAGTACGTTTTTCATAGCAAAGACAATCTTGTTTGTCAGCAGTGAATGAGATCAGACCGTTGATGCTTGAATCTTTGTTTGTGGAGCGCTTCGACCGACAGTTTTCTGTGAAATAAAATGTTCAGACTCTCTCAATGCATACGCGTGTTGTAAAGTTCACTCTTTCTTATATACCGAGTTCTACGTAAATCTTCAACACTAGAGATAGTTTTTGGCCAATGGAATGTGAGGTGTTTGATATTGAAAACATAGGGGATAAAAGATAAATGAGTTCTTTGGTGTTCCAAGAATTCGCACGCCTAATGAGGTTGAAGTTATTGTAGTGAGTAGTTGTGAAAGTTGTGATTAACTGCTGGGAATTAATTTGAGTTCATGCCAAAAAGTATGAATATAAAACACAATAAATTTTTTCCACTCTCTCCTACGACATGTAAATAATTATCATATGATTCATGAAACTGGCGGGGTGCGGGGTATTGTGGAGTCAATAAATCCGATGTACACCTAGAAAAATATCTTCCACAAGACAATAGACTCCTCATGACACGGAAAAAAAGAAATGCCTGTACACGTAAAGAAATTCCATCACTTATTTCTCAGTCACATGCCACACCCGCTCGTCAAGCGGACAGACCAGAGATAGAGGTTGGGAGGAAGTCTCGGCTTCCTAAACACTTCAATTACTTCCCCTCAGCGACGGCTCCCCTTTAGGTCTTTTACTTGGGGCAATCTCATTCGCAATAGAACGAAGTAATAAAAATAAAAGCGCTATGACTCTGTAATTGGCAATGAAGGGCACGAGGAGGATGTGGTCACTGCTTGCATCTGACGACAAATATTTTGTGTCTCTTGATGGAAACGTCGAGTTGTGGCGAGTACGAGAACCCACGAGCAGTGCGGTGTTTTCTCTGATCGGATAACATTCTTCGGTAGAATAAAATATTGTCTAATTAGGGTTATCTGTTATGGATAATAATGATAACATTAGCAAACAAACAACCCTTGTAATTGAAGTATAATATTTACGAAAATGGTATGTGCCCTTTTACACCTGAACTAAACGCCGTACCTTTAGTAGGACAACGCTTTTAAATTCTCTTACATACGTTTTTGGCTGAATAAAGTTGCTTAGTGCTCCTTTCATCAAGTGAAAAGAACTCAGCTGTTCTAGGTAACTTACTAAACAAATAACTTATTTCTCCCATAAATAAGTTTCAGTAGCTAAGATAAAGCACTTAAGCACCATTGCAATTCCGATTTTATAGTGAAAAGCACAATCCTTCTTTAAAGGACGGTGGTAAAATGAAGATATTTATCTCTTGTTAGGCATCAAGCGTCCCCTTGCAAGCCCTCCTAGAATTACAAGATTTTTGCCAAGAGAATGTTTGTTTTCATGACTACGTGATGAAGCTTAGCTTTCTTTTCCTCACATCATGATGCTGAAGCAACGTAATTTGAACAGAGCTTGTGTTCAAAATTAGATTGATTGAACTTTTTCCAGCGTGATATTTACGCAACGTAATTTTAAACATGAATGGAAAGAACTTAAACTAATCAGTCACGCAATGCTTACTCTGCTTCATTTTAAATTCAGAATTTCTGCAACTTTTGTTCTTACGTTATGTGATGACGATTAACATTTTGTGCTAATCAAAACGTAGTCAAACCTTCATAATATTGAGTTCTCCAGTCGTGAAGACGACACTGTTGTCCTATTCAGGAAAATGATTTCGTCAGGACACGTCTTTGATATCCAATCTTTTTTTTTTCATTTCACATGATAAAAAATAATAAAATTCCTTCATTTCAAATACCCTGTAGACAATGTTGGTGCTCACGGTTTTCTGATCGAGCCAAAAGTTTGTTCGTCTACAACTTTGAACATTTATTAAAAAAAATTTCTGGTATGTATTATATGTATGTTTTTCATGTTCGTCATTGGTATTTAACACTTCTCAGTAAAAAAAAATTCTAAACGTCATATCAAAACCAAGTTTGAAAAAGTTGTACAATGTTGGTGTAATTCAGACAAAAATTGTTTGTATTTAAAATTAGAAAAAAATTAGGAATTGATGCCGTGCAAGGATGACGTCCAATAGTCATAGATATTGCAGCTACAGAAATCAGTTTAAATATTTCTGTTACAAGACGAACTCATGTTCTTGGTACACTTTAATTTTGCGTTATAAGATTATACCTGCAGGTAAAATATTTATATTGTTTATCATTGCTAGTATTCTCAATTGCTTCCAGAAAATGACGAAATTCAAAAATGAATAAAACCGGAAAGAATTTTATTGCTGACGTGAATTTTGTGTTTCACGAAACTCCACAACTATCATATTCAATGTTATTAACCTGGTAAGTGAATCCTCGGAGTAAAGTTCACTTCACAGGTTGTAATCGTCAATCCTAACAAGCCGTGTAAAGACTGCATAGTACTGCAACTTTATGGTTTTCTTAATTTTGCAGCTATTGAACTCCATCAGGAATATAACTGATTGACTTTACACCTGGAATTTCCTTAATTAAGAAACTTGAAAGTGGTTTCCTCTCTTCTAAATTGTATCTTGTGCTCCAGGCCGTCCTTGCTGTTCAGATTAGGGGTAGTCCTTGTGAATAGTTGGAACCTTTGTGAACAGTCGGAGCTCCTGTGAACAGTCAGAGTTCTTGTGAACAGTCGGTGCTCCTGTGAACAGTCGGAGCTCCTGTGAACAGTCAGAGCTCCTGTGAACAGTCGAAGCTCCTGTGAACAGTCGGAGCTCCTGTGAACAGTCAGAGCTGCCAAAACTTTTTTGAAGCGAAAAACGAAACTTGACTTGAACTAATTTATCAACGTAGAGCTTTGAGTTGAAGTTTGAGTGCAGCGCTCAACAATGCTTTCTGTTGAGGTCAGCAGAAACCGTTTTTCAGGCGCCTAATTCAAGGAGGATCACTAGAAACGATTTCTTGCGGCTTAATAGAGGTCATCCAGGGTGCTGGAGGTCATACGGGATGCTGGAGGCATTACAAAGGGCTGGAGATCATTCGGGGTGCCAGAGGTCATACGGGATGCTGGAGGTCATACGGGATGACAGAGGTCATACGGGATGCTGGAGGCCTTACAAAGGGCTGGAGGTCATACGGGGTGCCAGAAGTCAAACGGGATGCTGGAGGTCATACGGGATGCTGGAGGTCATACGGGGTGCTGGAGATCATATGTGATGACAGAGGTTATACGGGATGCTGGAGGTCATACGGGGTGCTGGAAGTCATGCAGGGTGCTGGAGGTCATTTGTTCCACTGAAGGTTATTTAGTTTACTGGAGATCATTTGATATCGTGGTTGTTTATCGGATTTCTGACGTCATATGATTTTTTAGAGTAAATTAAGAAACCTGACATGATCAGGCAGACCAACTGACAGACATGAACGCACAGGCACGTTATGTTTAGTCAGTCGCGCACACACAATACTGATTTATACAGTTGAATTTCGTGATCTTTAGTCAGATTTGAACACTTATCTCTTACTTCAGTTCTGTTTTTACGAACTATCCATGCATATTTTCATTACATCAAAAAACACACTGGATGCAATTTATAAATGAAAATAAGATGGTGGTTAGGAATAGGTTATTTTCATAAATAATTATAATGCTTATACTATTTGCTAAATGTAGCGGTGCGATATATTTATTGCAAGTTTAGGCAACCCAATCCATTTACTTCTTGAATCAATGTACGAATTCGCATTACTCAGAGCATTTCAATTTTGGTATAATCACGCTTTAATGAGTTTAATTTAATATCGCTTTAATTTTTGATTTTCTGATTCAGTGGAGCTTGGTTAGTGTGTATTTTGAATGAAAATAGAAAACTTTCTTGCAACAAAGTCTCATTTTTTATGCATTTACTAATGCATTTTGCAGTTGCAACAATCGAACGATCTAACTTAAATCAGCGTTGTGTTCTTACATCCCAGTGAATCACTCAATTCCATAGTGAGTTGCTAGCCATATGTCTAAAATGTATTACCCAATTCATCATAAATGCTCGTGCTCATGAATACCTGTAGCTCAATAAATAAAAGCTTGTAAAAAAATATCAATAACGCATACGTACTTACTTATCGTAAAAGCAATTAATCACACATACGAAATAAAATATATAATATACAGATAATTTTTGCAGTTTACTTTGTAAACACTTCCATACTTCCTCATCCACATGTACTTATGGGGTACACCAGAAATATACTGAACATCAAAACTTTCTCTAATATTTGTGCGTTCCAAATTGTAGCCAATCCTTCAATCAGCAATCTAATACATAAACATTACCATCCCGACTCTGAAATGTTCATTCAATTTGTTTCAATAACCCGACATTAATTATCGAAAATGATCACTGTATCGCATAACTAAGGAAAACGATGTTATGTGTATTGTCCAACAAAATAATCAAGGTCCGCAAACGAAGTCGAGACTCCGATTTGGCACAGGTGCATCGTTCTCGGCTCTATTCATTACGAGGAATCGTTACTGCCCCCAGAAATATCTTCATGCCTGCACTATTGGCAACTAACCTAACAAGCAAGTCAAGTTCGGTGATTATCTTCACGTGCAGCCTCATCTGCAGCGTATACTGGTCTTCAACATCATTATTTCTGAGCGGCGTTGCCATTCCCTTGCACCTTTGGGAATGAAGTGAACAAGCAATAATGTTCAACTCAAGACAATATATGAATATGCGTGAGTATCCTTGCTACCAAAATTCACTTTGGGTGCGTTTGAGTTCGAAGACGTTTTAGCTGTTCCAACGGACGCTGTTTGCCTGTAAATGTGATCGGTAATACGTGACAAGTGCAGTTAACGACCAGTAATGCTTTTATTGGAGGTGTTCCAGCGATCGTAACTGCTTATTGCGAAACAGCCTGGCGTAATAATTCGTTTTGATGGCAAATTGCAAAAAAACGTTTGTTTGAACAGTTCACTAGTGTTTGGTCATTTACTGAGAGGCAAGTGGTGAATAGTGTGTGTCAGAATGAGGAGCTAGAAGGACAATTTATTAATTTGATTTAAAATTTAGGATGTACGAGAAAGAATTAAATATAGAATGCTAAGATTGGAAAACGAAGTGTGATATCAAAACATATTCTGAATTATAAAACTTTTTCTGATTTATGTAATTAGTAAAGTTAATCTTGTAAATAACTATACTATATTTTAAAAATTAAAGAAGCAAACTTGATTCTAACTTTATTTTAAACTTTTTCATGAAATCTAAGCTAGTATCCATTTTTGTAAACTATATTTTTCATTCCCGGTCTGCTCACGAGTCATAAACTTTGTATCAAAGAATAGCACCTGATCACTTGATTGTCTTTTTGTTTTATTATCAAGTATAATTGGGAGGTAAGTTGTACATCTATGTGTGTCTAACTCTCTCAGTTCAGTTGCAGAGAGTTTCTATTAGAAATCACCAAGTTTTGGTGGCCGTTGTTTGAGTTCGCTCTAATTTCGAGCAGAGTTTCGTTTCGAAATGAAGAAATTATAAACATTCTCCTGAACTCGAAATGAGACTTCGCTACTGAATTGATGTTTGCTATCAAAAATAAGTTTTTCAAATCGCAGCAAAATGGTTTTTAGAGGAGAGTAAACATGATATGTTAATATTACAGAGCTAGTGACCGGTGTGTAGAAATAATAAAAAGGTTGAAGAGGTTGTATTGAAAGTAAAACCAAGAGTACATATGACACGGACATTTCTGAAGAACTCACGGCTCGTTATGTTGAAGGGTAAAATAAGGTAGCGTTGATTTATGAACATTGAATGTTTTTAGAATTTGTTCTACTCGTAATAATATTTGTATATAGCACACCACAGATAAAGACATCACGAAGAAAGGGGGGAACTCTAAGAAGAAATTTATCCAGGTATTTAGAGATGAAAGCGACCGTCGAATATCGTTAGTTTCTTAACTCACTGGGATTATTTTTCATCATCCCTATAAGAAGATGAATTAGTTTTTTTTAATGAGATGTTAACCTATAATACTTTCCGTAGGTATTGAGTTAAGAAAAAATTGAGTTGAGGTGAGTTAAGTTGAGTTAAAAAAAGTGAAGTGTGGGATCGATACAGACTGAAAGGACATTTTGGTGTAATGATAATAATGAACTAATGATTGATTAAACTGCTACCTTTTTAATTTTTAGCCCTTCTGTTTCTCGCTACTTGAAGAAAATTAAGTTTTAACTCGTGTTACGGTCACATTGGTGTCATTCGCAACAGCCGTCATTTTAAAAATCCTTGGTATTATTTAAGATACGAGCAGACACGTAGTCAGACAGAAGACCATTTTCTGTGGGATATTTCATTGATTTTTGGTACAATGAACAGTCTTAGTGTTTTTTTATATGAAAACTAAGTGATTTATGGTCGTAATAAATTACAAGGCTAGGGTTTGAAAATAATTAATGTCCTTTGAGAAGGGGACGCACCGCAAGAGAACAATTGTCAAATGAGTAAAATTACAAGAGAACTATCATCATAAAAGCTTCTTCCAAAGTGACGGCCCAAACAAGGTTCTAAGGGTACATGGAGACGATCGTGCGAATTTTACTATTTAAGAAGCTAGACGACGGGTCATCATGTAAACGTGTTCAGGAGCTCAAGATGCACAAATTTCTAGTTTTATGCAGTAGTCCTAACTAATTTCCAACAAATCACGGTATTTACCTCGTATCTGATGCCAGAATAATTTAATTTTATTATTATTCATTTTTAAACAGAAATCGTTTCTCGAACATATCACATGTTCACCATTCAATGTTACATTTTAATGATTCGTTTTATTTTACCTGATTTATTTCTCATTCCCAGTGCTTTTTAGACTTGACGGTAATCAGTGAGTCATCAGATCTTAGATTCCAATATGACTATTAACTGATGTTGTGTAACGATGAGAAACGCTTGAAATTTACCTTTAAACATATTTTTTACTTTCATGTACTGAGACAGGAAAATTCCGCCCTATTTTCTAGTTCAATCTTGACGTGAGTTCTGCCACCTACAACTGCAAACGACGTGCAAACTAAATTCCATTGACGCAGTTTTGGGTAATAAAAATATATTTCATGCAGTCTTTTCCTCTTTTTGAAGAAAATTCTTTATTGATTATCGAGCTTATTTCATTTTAGTCCGTAAAATTATTAACTTTTGCTTAAATGTGCTTGCACTAAAATCAACCGAGAGTTTACGTTCAGAGTCAGTTTATGATTTAAATTACAGATCTCATGTACGACTTGAGTATCAACTCTTGTTAAAAAAAGATTTAGTGCAACTAATCGTTGAATTAATTTTGAAGTTCGAAGAACTCTGAAGTTCGATTGAACTCTCTACTTCAGGCTCAGATTGAAACTCTTTTCTCCAAGTTCACTTCGATGTCTGGGGAAAAACCTCACTACAAGTTCACCTTTCGTTTATCCCGACCGTTAAATCACTCACTTCTGTCACTTGAGATAGAAAAACAATATTGGCTTTGTCTTGATCACACTTACAAATCCCTGTCTGTGTCACAACAGATATCGAAAACACAGGAAATTGTCTCTTGTTCTTGAAGTCAGGAGGAAGTCGAGCTGCCTGTCGTGTGATATTTGCAGGACGTGATTCCTAGCATCGTGGGAGAATCTTTGCTTCTTTCAAGGGCTGTAGGGATATCAGAGGATTTGGAGGAATTAGCAACAGTCCGGAATTCTGACTGACGCTCGAAGAGCTCAGCTTTGCCTCAAAGGCTTTTTCTTGGGTGTACATTGCAAGGGGCGTTCTTCGATTGTTCATTTTATTAGGTCTTCATGTCAGTTATTGATAGCTTGTATCTTTTCCGAGTTACTCAATTGTTTTGTGATTACTTTTAGTTATTTTCATGACTTGCCAGCTCTGTATACTGATATTGATTTTAAAAATTAGTTTTAGGACTATACAACCAGTCTTCGAATATAAAAGTGCATAACTCATTCCTTTTCTCTTAGAAATTTCACTAAGGCGTAAAATATTCTAACAGCGTAATATTTACAGTGTTATAAACAAAACGATTATGAATAATAAAACGATGCCACCTCTAAAATGTTCTGTAATAAACTGGTCTAAACGTGTAATTCACTTACAGGAAAACATTCAGTCTTTGTTATGGGTTGACACATTTGCGACAATCAGTTGATTGTGAAATTTTGTGAAAATATGTCCTAGAAAAGAATCTTGCTGACGATAGTGAAGGTGTGGCTACAAGAATGTTACTATCAGAGCTAAAACTGGAGGATTTTTAGAAATGTGCAGATTGTACCTGAAATGTTATTGTTGAGTCTATAATTAATTCCGATGTAGATGTAGCATCATGAAACAAAAAACTTGAGGGTGAGTATTAAAAGCTTTTTGTGCATTTTGAATCCTCCTGAGCAAACCTTGAGGTTAGAAAGTTATTTTTGAAATATGTTTATTTGACGCGGAGTGGCAACGTACGTTAGCGTTGCATCATGGTGTGATGAAAATATTATTTAGGGATAGCACTAACTGCATAAAATATTATTTAGTGGTAGTACTAACTACACAAAATATTATTTAGTGACAGCACTAACTGCACAAAATATTAGTTAGTGACAGCATTAACTGCATAAAATATTATTTAGGGTCAGCACTAACTGCATAAAATATTATTTAGTGACATCACTAACTGCAAAAAATATTATTTAGTGGTAGTACTAGCTGAAAAAATATTATTTAGTGACAGAACTAACTGCACAAAATATTATTTAGTGACAGCACTAATTGCATTGAATATTATTTAGTGGTAGTACTAACTACACAAGTTGAATAAAGAGAATTGCACTGAGACTTGCTTGAATATTAAGTCTATGCATATTATTTATGTATATATTTCACATATTTATGGGCTTGTCTTATTGCGTTTAATACATAGATGTCATATGATGTCATATATATATATATATATATATATATATACAGGTGGTGGACAAAATAATGGAAACACCTTCAAAAATCAACAAATTATAATTTAATATGGTGTAGGTCCGCCTTTTGCGGCAATT
>VCRD01000686.1:95438-120939 GCA_006783055.1 Trinorchestia longiramus | reverse complement strand
CAAGTATTTTAAATTCATAAGTAGTTCAAAAATACATATAATTTTACAGAATGGAAAGTTTTGAAACTGACAATGCTCTATACTACTATTTCTATAGTATAACTGCAGGTGATCTAGTTTAAGAATTAACGTAATCAGTTATATTGTTTTGGAATGCTTTGATTGTTGATTAAAAATGCTAATTTTTTAGGACTAGTCGAATTCTATCTCATTAAATTCCCTCGAACTTTATTTTTTATCGTTTAGTCAATCTCAAAAAAACATTTTGATGGTCCATTTCGTCCCACTTCATTTCCCTAAATAAGATAAGTAGAGCTCACTTCTACAATCAGCTCAATGGTCACCCGATAAAAGAGTTGAGGAATTTTCTGTTCCTTTTTCCGAGATTTTTACCAACTCGGACCCCGTCTTTTTCTTACCTTTTCAAACTCTAATTGCTGAAGTTCAGTAAACATTCCAACAAGGGAAGGTTATACGGGAGTTTTAAATTGACATTGAATGTAAAGAACTCACATTGATGCACGGAATACGGAAACAGGAATTGTTTTCAAACTGTAACTCTATCATACCTAAATTTTTAGCGACTGAAGAAACATTTTTAAAAAGACTTATTTCTGAACGAGTGTTTCACGAAGGCATTATTATATGACCTTCATTTATTTGAAACATTTGAAAACTAGCTTTTAGTTATGTTGGAAAAGTGCAGGGCTCACGAACTTTGCTATAAATTTTTCAGTTGGTATTTGATATTCACCAGCAACCGAGAACATTTTCAGTTTATAGCGCTATTAAAAATTTTTGCGAGGATATAAAATATGATTAAAAACTATAAAAACAGTAGACTTTTTTCTTCCATTACTAGAACATTGAATTCATTTTCTGAATACTTCTTTTATTAATTAATTCTTGCTTCTCTTAAAATTTAGGGCATAATGGATATGACAATTTAACCTGTATGCATATACAATAATTGCTAAATTTTTTCATGCGGTGTGAGTACATGCAAGTTATAAGCGAAATAAGCAGAGCTTAATAATGCCTGTAAAATAAATGCCAAAAATATTAGGGATTTTCTCAGCATGTTTGTGTTACGTCTATTCCTTGTAACACTTGTACAAACAATGACTTTCTCTAAATAATAATTTCATCTCTATGATAGAATTTACGATCCTTCCCCGTAAAACTGGTGGAAAAAATTAACAGTATTCTTTGCAGTCTATTAAAAAACATGTATTCGAACTCATCGTTCTCTCTTCATTCATTTGATTAACCTAGAATGAAGAAACACACCTTCTTAAACGCTGCTTGCTCGCTTGAGGGCCCGTAAGAACGAGTCTTTTATTGTGTTTGACCTTCGCATGAGCAATAAAAATTGAAGCAAAGTGCTACTAAGTTCTAAACCATAAAGATAGTCAGCACCAGAGGCTGTAAAGCAAAAGAAATTTTCTCCTCGAGCATCTGGTGTACGCAGCTCTGCTGCTCGATCATTTCTGTGGCTCCTGCAGGCGGATTTACGAGAACGTAAAGAGTTTACGGCGAACGTGCGCACGATTTCAATTGAAATTGTGACTCTCGCACTTAATCCGCTATGACCGCAGTGGTCTTTGGATTAGGCTCAAATAGCGTCGTTCTCTGATTCACTGAATCTAATTTATATTAGAAAAAGGAACACTATTGTCTAAAGTTGTTCATGAACTTCAGGTATTCACACGCACGTTAATTTTCTTTTATAGCTTTCTAATTAGGTAAGTCGACTGTTCTCACGCGCTACAATAATTTAAAATGCTGTTTTGAATAGACACAAGCCAATATTTTTATAATGCAGAATATGTGCAAGGGTACTGGCACGCATTGACGTGTTTCCAGCAAACACGTTTGTTTCCAACGTTTCTCTCATTTTAGTTCTGATAACTATTTTTTCATGGTTTCTAATTGTAGTATTTCTAAACATTCATTTTCAAGTGGTACTGTTGGCTTTGGTCCGCATTATGAAGTAGTTGCTTGAGAAATCATAAGACGTAAATTATTTTCAGCACAGCAATAGGGTTTGTGAGTCAAAGTGACAGTCAGCGGTGTGGTCCGAAACCAAATTTTCAAAAGTGATGTGACTACTGAGTTCTCACTGAGATGAGCTCCCTGACGTCAGTTTAAATAATTGAACTAGAACTAAAGTCGTAAGAGCAAGTATAAAATAAACTATGCAAAGCAAATGTACTTGGGGATATCCGGTTTTCATATCAGTGAATCAGGACTGGTTTCTGCAATTGAATCAAGAAAATTAGTGTAAAATCGAATGAACCATTGATATTAGGACAAACAAATTAACAGTCGATGTCTGTGGAAGGCATATTAATCATTGCAGCCATGACAATGCGAATTAATCAATCTTGTTCGTATAAAGCATATTAATTCTCAACATCATTGCAAAACATATTAAACATCGATGCCACCGTATACGAGCATATGTATGATGCAACTTACCATGAAAGTTACTGCAAACACTAACATTTACGTAACTAACCGTTGAAGTTAGTGTGAAACAACCATTTAATAACAACTAGTACAGAATTATTTTTTGGCATCCTACACTTAATGTGGTGCAAATATTTTACTGAACTCAGTGTAGAGAAACGAGTGCGATGCAAAGTGAGTTTGGTCAGTTGAAGGCAGCGAGCGCCATGGTATCGTTCAAGTCAGTCTCTAAGAGACAGTCTGAACTCTATGAGAGCACAGAACTGCGTATAACAAAGCCCCCCAATTAACTAGACTATAGGACCCAAAATAAGAGGCCATTGCATCAGTCCGGATGCTAAAAGCTGATTGTTTCCGGATACAAAATATCCTCTTTACGACATCAAACGCGGAAGAATTCATATGGTTCTTTGTGGAATTTACTTATGCATGCAAGTACTGGTATAGTCTAGTTAGAACAGTAACATAAGAGCTAATTTAACTAGTATAGTCTCAATCAGTTGAGGGATTGTGGATGAAGTTACAATGGGAATCGTGGGGTTCATTTTGTTGGTGGAGTTGAGGATTTAAGAGATTAGATGAGATCTGGATTACAAACGGTCAACGGTAGTGAGTTTAAAATGATAATAGAAGTCTACTTCTTTAAATTGTTAAGGTGATCGTAGAATTTGAATAGTTGGTGATATCGCATAGTTTGAATTAAAATTATGTTTGTTTAAATGGGAAGTCTATGCTTCCGGATTCAGGGTCAGATTCCGATATAAGATTTGTCAAACTTGAAAATCATGTTTTCCTCTTTTTTATATAAATTTAACATGGATCGTTCATAGTTAGAAATATGAGTTTTAATATCTTCACTCTAGAAGAAAACGATTTACAGTATTATTCAACGAAGACGATCCTCACTTCATTCAAAACATTTGAAAACTAGCTTTTAGATGTAGTGGGAAAAATATAGTACTTTTTTATCAATTCTTAAAATAGAATTGCGTTTGACATCATTTGAGATGATATAAATTTAAAAAAGAGATTTATAGTTTAAATAATTATTTTTGTAAACTGGCCACATTTTTCAAATGAATCATTTCACATCAGCCTCCTTTCTAGCAACAATGCCATCATAAGCCGTCATGAATACAATGAATTGTACAATTCAAGCACGAAATAATTTAATCGAAATAACCTAGCGTTAACGGTGAAATTTGAAAGTCCAATTCTAGTTCCTCAACATTTTTCAATTTTTTTATATGTATGATTCTGATACGCAACAGAATTGTGTCTTATAACAGTGAGTTGAGAGGAAGATGAAGGCAACTACGTTATCACTGCATATTTTTGAGTTAGTACTTCAAAATACATAGAGCATATTAAAAGCCTTCCGATAAAAATTCGCTATCATTTAAAAACAGCGAGTATTTTAGATGCGGTAGAGGCAAGCAATTAGAGATTTTTAGTTCCAAACTTATCTCTCTGGCACAGCTGGAGGAGTTGTTCAATGCATTCGTTGGAATAAATGAATTTAGTAGTATCCTTTTTTGGTTTAAGGCATGGAAAATGTGAACATTGAAATTCGTCCATGATCTGCCGTCTAGTACCTGAAACTCTAAGCACAATGGACTTTTTCTCAATTCAGTTTGCAATTCAATCAGCATTATTTTTTTCCACTGTAGTTTACACGCATAGTGACACATTTGTAGATCCTTCAGTAATTGTAGCTGAAGATCTTCAAGATATTTCATTGTTTTGACTTTGCAAAATTTCCTTTTTTTAAATCCAAGTCATCCAAGTATATACACAAAGCATTTTGTACAGTTTATCCTCAGAGTTTTGCAATGTCGTGCAACGTTTAGCTGGTGCGACGCAAGTTATAGAGCGTGATATTGGAAGTCTGCTAAAAATAGGCTTGTGGTGCAGTTTTTTTCATCAGTATCTAAATCTGGAAAACTAAAGAGGTTTCGATATTGGGTGCTGTAAAATATGAGATTTTACTATCAAGGATACGAAATGAACTTAATATTTGCGAGCGTTGGCTTGCCCGTGCATTAGCTGAGGTGTATGTGGTAAACACAGAGGCTTGATTAAGATTATGTGACATGGGGAAGTGCGATAAAACGTGTGTACTGCTCACAAGAAATACATCTTTCTAGGTGCAGTTTATCGTGACTGTTTCCATTCAAGTATGGAGAACAGTGCTTTTGTTTTTGTAATTCGGAAAAAGAAATTTATAAGCCTTTCGTTATTCATTTATTTAAGACTATACATCTTGATGATGACTTTAGCAAGTTCGTGTTGGAGAAAATCAGTCTGATCAGAGATCCCGAGCACTTATGGTCTTGAAAAAGAACTTTCATCATTCTGCCAATGAGAGTTGTAAACTTTGGGAAATTCAAAAAGAAAACTAGAACACTGGAACAGCAAAATTTAAGAGAAACTCATTACAAAGCCGAAGTTTGGTGTTTCTAAATCCAAATATATAAATCCTCAAAATAATTTTTGGATAGAGCGTGTTTGGCCCCTCCATCGATAAAGACTCATAACAAAGCTTGCTCATCTATGGAAGAGCTATTAGAAATTATACTGAATTTCAACTAGAAGAAAGACTAGATTACATATGATAAAAATACGTCAATAAGCTAACATTACATATCGAAATATACAGAAGTATTATAGGTATGAAAATTAATTTCTGAAGCGACTTGAAGAATTGCTTTCTAGCTTAGAATCAGTAACATTGCTGGCAAACACAGCTTTAAAAGTTGTTTGGGCTACGACTATCGACGTGACTCCTTGAAATTCAGCATTGTTATTTTAGAATAGGCACTGTAATGTATATCAAATTGCAGAGCGGTTTCTATCTCCTAAACTTCCCTGTTCCAATGAAAAATCAAAGCTCAGAGGCATGAATGAGAAATCTGTAAGGCTTATAATAATTAATTACATATCTTTACTCTATAGTATACAGAAAGGAGTTGTTGAAGATGGATTTACATAATGTACCCTGCTACTATAGACTGGGTCCAAGTTAAACATGTCCAAAATCCAAGATGAACATCCAATGATTAATGTTGGTGTCGGTTCACGAGTGTCTAGACTGTGACACTGGAATAGCTGCGTTGATTGCTGCATTCAGCAGCCAGTTGCGCATGAAAACAAACGCACTAGATAAACATTTCATTTGCGATTGTACAACTACGCAGGGACTATCTAGGTACAGAGTTTTTCAATTTTAACGTGTTAAAATTGTGTGCTTGTATAATTGTATGTTCGAATTAAATATTCGTATTTTATGTTTACAACGTTTACATTGTTGAAAAATGTATTTTAGTTCTTGACACAAAATGTAGACGTTAAAGTTTTTAATTATAATATATAAAGAAATATCTACGCTTAGCTGTTCGACAAGGTAGTTATTTAATTTATGGAAATTCGTTTTCGTTTCCTTTTCACAGCCGTGAAATTGAGTTTGTGTGAACTTGCTTTGACGGTGGCACCAAACAAAAATATTAATCTTTATTTCACATGGTGTGTGGGTTGCAGGAAAAAAATTATGCCTAAATAACCAAGCTATTGTGAACATAAGAATGTAGAATAAATGAATCGATGCATACAATTTGAGAAATATATTAACGACGATAATGTACAGAAAAAATATAAATAAAGCAACAAAGACAAAAAACCACCACACTTGATATCTACAAGTAAAGATAAATTAAATAAATACAAATTAACTGTGCTTTCTCAAACACGTACCTGTGATTTGTATCATTGTGAATCAAACTGCGAGATGCAACTCTGCGCCATCAAACTGCAGCTTCCCATAAGTTACTCTGCATTTTGTGGTCGGAGACCCATCTCTAAACTAAAACTCATTTCTTATTTGCAACGATCAGTTTCGTTCGCTGATGTGCTTAGTTTAACTGTCAATGAATTCCTGGTTCGACTAGAAAACAGTACAAATCATAGTTGAAACTGATTTTAATTCGAGTACGTCTGTGTTCATAGAAGTTTCTCGTTGAAATTGTGTTTATCAATAGTTATTATTACCTATTAAGCCATACGCTGTGCTCTAAAAAATGTATATTCAAGTTTTTTCTATGTTTTGAGAATAAATGAATTGCACAACTTTTAATCTAAGTGAAACTATTTAGTTTTTTTAAAAGAAATTATTGTCGTTAAACCTCATCTATATTCCCAAGCCAAATAAAACTTGCATTTGTGCACTCAATAACTCAATACAACCGTTACCTGTTGTCCTACATAACTTTTCTATAGTTTAAAAAAATGATAGTTTTCTTAGTCCCTCGATTTGTTGTTCATGCTCTTAACACATTTCTGCTTTCATTTACATTCCGAGCTTGATTCTGTGCCACTATTTCGTTCCGTGTATTTTTTATCACTACTTTCGTCTCAGACTCGTCCTCATTTCTTTCTATGACATTAGTACAACTTATTTTCCCTGTCGATACATCATTTTAAAGAGGAACAGTTGTACTCTGTAAGAGCTCTGCGTCAGACAACCCAAACAACGGTATTCCCCCGTGTAATTTTCTGGGTGTTTTGTTCATGAACTGATTGAAGGGCGCAACTCGGTCTCTTCTTCACAAATAAAACAATAATTAAATGTCAGCTTTGCAGTCCATTCCTGAGTGCTGGAATGTACCATGTTTTTGATGAAACTAAAACACAGTATCATTTATATGAAGACTCATTTGTTTATTTATGCATATTAATTTTTCCACTCCTAAGGGATTTCTGTGTTTACCAAACATGTTAACTTTTATAAATATATCCTATTTACTTTGAGTATGATATCTTCTAATAAGAAGATTCTGCTAACCTCACTATTATTTTGAGTTTACTCCAGCGGTAGGCATGATCAGGAACAGTAAGCACCTTTTCCATGAATAGAAAATTTCTTTTTATGCAAGTCATCGATGCTTGTGAGAGCCAGTGGAAAACTTCTAAGCTATGTAGCTAATACTAATTTTTAATAACGTAACAGCTGCTTTGCTGTTCGCTTGATAGAAATTCTTCTTCATGACCATTGGAAAATTTTCTACAACCACAAATCGATTGGTAATAAAATAACCAGGCACATCTGAATTCAATGTCATGCTGGGCAAGAACGTTTCAGTTAACGATATATTTATACACAGTGAGATTTGTTCTTCTAGCCTATACTTCAAGAACTATTTCATGTACAACTTTTTGGTTTCAGGTGTGATCTTTCTCATCGTACAATTCCCTAGCTTGTTTCAACCACAGCTTTCTAGGCAACAAAGAGATCTTTGCTCTTTTAACATTCCGATCCTTGCTTTCGAAGATAAGTCTATCGGCAAAAGGAAGCCCCACTATTTTTGGAAGCTCGTTTCTTTCCCTCAGTAACTTTTCCAAGACTTACTTCCATTGTAAACTCGGACTGTGAGACAGACATACTCGTATCGGACACACCCAATCACTCACCGCAGCTCCCCAGAGATGGAATCACAACGGTCGATGCCTCTGCAGTTCCTCCTGCTCACACTGCTGTCTTCTGGGTGAGTATTTATAAAGTTTTAAAGCACATAAACAGACTCTAATATTTTTCAACTACAAAATGGTGTTTTACTGTGGTGTACTTCATTTTCTCGTATTTTTTCTTTACTCTTAATAAGTTATTGTTTTCCAGTGTGATTTTCATTAAGTCTTGATGATTATCGTTTATCGTTAATGATTTCAGTCAATGTGATCGTCGATCATCAGCTAACTGATCTCCTGGTAGCCTGGGAGGCTAGAAATTCTTCTTTTTCACTTCTTGATGTATGATTCTATTGACCTGCAATAATTCATTTACGTGTCCATGTATACATGCATGAATATGAAATTGATAGTTGGAATATATTTTTATATACGTATATACATTTCATTTCCTTGGAATTACATTACACTCGTTTATAATATTATTTTACACCATTATTTAAGGTTCATTTTTATAGCTTATATGTCTTACTGTTATATCGGTGCATTGTAAAGAGAAGATTGTACTCATATTTGAGTCTCTCATCAGTGTAATTCAAAAGGATGAATGTACCTAAAAGATAGGGTAAACACTTTGGAAAAGAACTCCATTCCGTGAACATTATTAGTGTATGTTTATTGATAAAATTTTGTATCAGCTTCAATAAAAGCCTATTGTGCCATGCAAATGCAGGTGTATCCCAGATCAGAATTTGAAAGCTTCTGAACAGCAGCGAATTAAAATCCTGTAATGCGATTTTTTCGGCATCCATTAAGCAGATGATTGTGAATAAAAAATTTGTTAAGCTAGATATGTTTTAAAATTCATCACATTGATGTAAAGGTATCTAAAAAGGCCTCTCTAACTAAATGATTATACATGATTTCATTAGTCATGGAATTCAATTGAATAGAATATGTGTGTGACATTCACTGAGGGAAAATTAGAGCATGCAAATTAAAGAAAGTCTGCTCTGACCTTCAATTCCTTGCTAGGCTTAAAATCTGTTCTGCTGCCTGAAGAATTGGGTTGTTTCCAGTCTGCTGGAATGATATGTATAAGTTGCCTGGAAGTCCAAGCTGATCGAGAAAAAGATGTTCTTGCCTTTATTACCCAACTTATTCTTTAATTAGGTATTGAACGCTTGACTAAGTTCTTGCTTCGGTACATTTTCCTTGACGCCAATACAGTGCATGATACCTCGGGCCATTGGTTCTTTCCAGAGGGATCTAGAGATCGTGCATTGGCCAGAAATGGGAAGATTCCGGAGAAATTACCTTTATAGACACTCTAGAGCAGTGTTTCACATTTCTAAGGCCTTTCATGACGCAGCAATGATGTTTATCTATCTAGGTACCCTGTAGAAGTTTTTATAGCGAGTTTCTTAATTGCTGTCTATTGTAGGACTATTTGACAATAGAAACACATCTAACCCGTTACACTATTTATGATTGGCTTTATTCAGTGTTGAACCTATTTGATATTATAGTTGCAGTTCTGTGTGACTTGGCATCTACAGCGGTGTTTTATTCGAAATTGTTCTTATTATCTAACTACTCTCCTTTTATTCTGCAATCATTTCGTAATTCAGTTTTAAAACACAGGGAGTATCTGCACAACATACTACAACTCAACGGCTCTCAACGCAAGATGCAGAACAAAATTAAAGAAATCCGAGTGATGAACATGCCTTCATGAAGTATCCATTACAAATTCTAGGGAGTATAAAAATGCTGAGCAAACAAAGGCTGCTAATTGATATAAGCCTCCTATTCACAAATTTTATTCCTGTATTCATCGGAACATTCATAGTTTGCGTTTACAGGTGATAATTGTGCATTTAAGTGGAAAACTGCTGGTCCAATTAGATTCAGGTTAGAATTTGCATTCAGGTTGAAGTACTTTAAAGCCCAATTAAAAAAATTGATCTAATACAACAATATAAATGGATATGAGAAAAGTAGCTGTTTCGTCTGAAATTTGCGTATCTGCCATGTTTCCGCCATACAAGAAAAAATATGAATTTTTTATTGCTCACAAATGACGTTCGTTAATGAAGTTGATGCGCACCTCGCATACAAATGAAAGCGACCAACAATGCAATATTTTGTCGGATTTATCAAATACTTCTAGCGCGGCTCGTGAGTGATGAGAACATAATTGCCTATATGCTTTGTTTGAACAGCAGTGAAGTACGAGTATGATCACACTGATCTGAAATTGTTGTCTTTTCGAGCCTAACGTTGTTTTTCGGAAGCTCCTCGAGTTCTTACTACTGACGTTGATTGAGATTAGTCATCAGTGAGACTGCAAATATTGTAATACAGAGGTATAAATTTCGCAATTTAAGCTTTAAAGGAGTTAAAACACATAGTTTGTTTGAAAACAGGTTTGTTGAACCATTAATCAGGATTGGGAACGACATATTTGGCAAGCATTTAGAGATTGCAAAGAACTTTACATTCGTGGAAAGTCAGTAGAAATCTTCCTGATGGCAAAGTTATGGATGAGACGAAGAATGTAATTTTGCTGACTCTAGCAACTGGGGCAATGTATTACAGCGGTCTGCACTCATTCGGCCAATGACGACCAGGTGTCAGATATAAGCAAGAATTTATCAGTGAAGACAGTGATGGATATTTTTCGCAGGGGAGACAGCACACGTAGTCTTTCTTCAGTACGAATTACATAGGTGTAGGAATTTCTGAACTCGAGGGAAATTTTTACTTGTTCGATTTTGAGAATTTACCGAGATTGATTCAGAAACTTTCATAAAGCTCAAAATAATTACATTTGAATTTCACATTCGGCGGATAGCGTTGCAGAGATACTAATATAAATTAAATTCAGAGGAAATGAAATAAAATTACAGCGGCCAGTGAATGAGAATAAAAAACGGATCATGCACGGTTGTTTAAGCATTAGACATCAAATATTTGTGTAAAGGTTCCATGGTTGCTCTTTTACGAGTACCTATTTGGCTATAAACTCTATTCTTATAATTACCAGAAAAAGTTTGTGAATCATAGTTCATCATGAAGAAGTGTAACCTTTAATGCTCGTTCAAGATAGTGTTTCCAAGAGGAACTGAAATTTAGCACCTGTTCTAGAGGTGTAACTCAATGTTCTGGAGAACAACATAATATCATGAGGCATAACGCAAAGTTTTCGAGGTATAACGCAATGTTTTAGGGGAGGGCTTCACTAAAACGAACCCCTTGGTATCTTTAATACTATTTTCGATAGATTCCTCCTTAGTCTAAGATCTACATGTTGTATGAGAAAATCTCGTTCGTCCCGAAACTGTAGTAAATGAATCTTATCCGATAAAAAGAGCATACGGAAGTTATTATATATCTTTTTTTTTAACTGGAGAAGCTTTTGTTTTTGCCAACTATGGCATCACTTCCCGTAATAATGACATTAAAATGTGTGCTCTGAAAAAATTATGTTGCTGTTCAATGATGCATTGATGATATACATCATTGAATGTTATCATAATGTCAGCGCTACTGTCAGGTTTCATAAAACGACATGGTAGTACAAAGCATACTGCATTTAGATGACTTCCCCAATATGCCTAAACCCTTCATCCGTTGTGCAAGTTATAAGCATATTTACATCCCCAACAGAACGATGGTTACGTCACTGTTATATCAGTGCGTAATTTGCTTTCTTTACAGAACATACACTAGAATAATTAAGCTTTTATGTCAGAGGAGCCGTTTTGTTACTAATCTAAGTGATGTATTTCCGGTCTTTCATATTCCGTTCTTTCACATCCCGTTCTTCCTCATTTTGTACTAATCCAATAGATGTATTTCTGTTTATTCACATTCCATTTTTTCACATTTTGTAACTAACGCAAGAGATGTATTTTTGTCATTTCACATTCAAATCTCTCGTCAATGCGTAGAAGTGCAGGACCTATTGATTGTTACACACGTATTGTCGCTGTCATCACTAAGTAATTAACAGAGAACAAGGGAATAGAGGCCAGTACTCACGCATCTCCAGGACGGCGTACTAGCTTCTTTATTTCATCAGTCACCTGGAAGATAAACCCATTGTATTATTTTATTCCATGTCATGCAATTAATTTCCATAATATTTATTATGGGTTTGATAGTATGTTTTAGTTATAGCAACCGTCGCTAGAATGGAAATAGATCTAAAAAATCAACGTGGTTATTTCAAACTGACCCAGCTGTGGATTTGAGGATATACTTCAATACTCTTCTATCTAACAAATACAAAAATTCTTCAATTACTATACCTGGAGCTGTTTAAACAGACAAAGGAACCTGATGTATTTTCGCACTCCCATGCTGTTCCATTCATTGTTACCAAGAAGCCTCCCCTAATTTTGCCCCACAACTCTAGCGAAAGTTGTTCACAAGTTAGCGTAATTTTCCTCACTTAATTTTTTGCATCGTCCGGCAATTTTCTTTCTACAACTGCAGAACTTGAAATTGAATTAGACCGTGCAACTTAAACGCTTTGCATTCGAAGGACTGTTGCAGCTGTGATCAACCTTGATCTCTCTGGAACCTGAATATTACAGTTCAGACAGATCCAATGATCTTCTGAGATCTGCGTATCTGCAATCACCGTACGTTCGTTATTGAGTTTCGGCTCCGGAAGAGACGGACAGTATTTTGAGGGCTTGTCCGGTTATCAAGGATAGACTGTGTTTCATTTTCCACCTAGTAAGTCAGTTGTCTCTCTTTAAGCCTCAACAAAACCTAGGTTAGAAATTCTGCAACGTCTGTCAGCGTTCTTGCAAATATAATCGATTTCGAAGTAAAGACTGAAGTTGCTTATTTCGGAACGCCCATTTCAAACTCGTTACCCTACACGAGTTCCAGATTTAGCTCTGGTATACTGTTATAATTTCTAAAATTGAGAATCGTGACTATTGTGTTTCCTTCTACTTCGAACTCATTTATTTCGTAAAATTTGAGTTATTTCGTGTGATTTTGTTCACTTAATTTAGTTGTACATCAAGTACTGAGGATGTAACAGCTCCAGAATCGTATTCTTCAAATCCCCATCTTAATGCAGTAACTTTTTTCTTCATGACATGCTTTGAGACAACAAAGCCTGCATCGATACCAAGTGTTTTGTTTTCGATACTTGAACACTGATACCATCAACAAAACGTTCCCTTGAAAAAGTAGGCAGTACCAGAGAATGAAATTAGTGAGCGCAAAAAGTACAGTGGCGCAGTTTCCAGCCGCAACTTCAAAATGATGATCCTCTTCTGTAATAATCGATGCTGCGGGCCGTGTTTGTTAAAGGGCTAGGATTTCTGAAGCGATATTGGCTCGAGAAATATTTATCCGCATTCTGTGTAGACTTAATGGCTTCTGCATCCGCCTGTCGTATGCATTTATGCGCATGACGATAACCGCAACCGTGCCCAGTCAGACTCTCGAACTATTTCCTAGAGACTGCTTTTCTAATTTATGAATTCGTGTTAAGTTGCCCCTATAATGGTATCATTTTATATTAATATCCTACTCATTTAAAGTTTGTAGGCATAATGCTGCTGGATTTTCTCAAATTTTCATTTGAAGCACCTTAATTTCGCACTTTTCTTCTACGGCTACTTTAATTACTCTTTAAATCGTATCGGGAACAGCAGCATCACGAGCTAAAATGATTAAAATTTCAAATTCAATTCGTAGCCAGTGTTTTGTCAGAGTATGAACGCTCAATATCCGTGCAACATGATGAAAACTTGAAGTTGAATAAACTTTATGAATTCTATTGGTATCTTCTGTGCTGAAGGGTTGTTCAAAAATTTTTATTTTTATTTGTGGGTACCAAAATTTTACCAAGTAATTGCACGGTCTATTGGACTGAAGCCTTGACAAATACGTGGACTATTCAATTTTACGAATGTTTGCCCCCGTAATTCCTGACTGGGAAAGCAGTATTTGCTCATGTATATTTGAATGAAATGCCTTCTCGAGGCTAATTAAACTACGAAAGCTCCTGATGCGAAAGATCAAATCTGCCAAATATCAAATGCAGTGAATCCGCCTGACAGGTTTCCTGCTAAGCAATTAAACCAAGGGTTCACATTCAAGACCTTTCATCTTATGAAACATTGAATAGTTTGATACCTGTTATTCCTTCTGTGGTGCAGTAATAACCGTTTCAACTATTAATGCATGCATTTATCTAAGTGCGTTTCACACAGACATTTTGTACTTTCTTACTTGTACAGAATATGATGACTCTCACACTAGAAATTAAGAAAATTTTGTACTCGTAAATATATGCCCTTGTTGTATATGCAAAACCGAAAACATACTTAAAAGCTGCAATCATACAAAAAATTTTAAGTTTAGTGTCAATGTTTCGATGTTAATGTTGGAAAACGAATGCAACTTTGTTACTTCATAATATTCAATAGTTTCATTTCTCTGGGTAATCTAATTCTCAACCAAAAGCATCTCTTTTCCACTTTTCATTGGTGCAGATTGCAATACTTGATCATGTACTTTATTTAGCATACCTTGCAAGTTGATAATCAACAAACGTCTGAGTGACTAAACATTGTTTTGTTTTTGAACAGTAACACTTTTGCATTTCGCTCTCATTATTCTTTGCTCAAACTGTTTAACTGCCGTGGGTAAGACACTTATATTTTTCAACGCAAGAAACGTTTACGTTCATATAAAGGTTGTCTTACTTGACACTGCACAAATTTAATTAAGGTTATAGAATTATACGTTACACCTTACAATCTTGGGTTGTCACTGGCAAGATGGATCTTGTTAAGTGTTCGATTTATCTGAAGAAAAACTGTGAAAATAGGACTTTGTTATGATACATACATTGCAAAAATGTGCCTACAATTAGCTACTTGACTGGATCCTGCCATCTGGAATTAACTTCCAATACTCGATAAACAAATCAGGTAACCATAATTTCTATCATTGTTTCCTTTACCATCTCACAAGTTCAACAGCAGCACTGGTCTCAAAAAAACAGAATTTTCCTACCAGTGCCCAGATAAAGTTATTGTCTAGTGGTGGATGACGTACATCACGTATTGAAAGCTCTGTATCCCACCATCGAAAGCCAAGGCTTACAATCTCTTTACGGCGACCGCATGGTCTGAGTCAGCACACTCGTAACTTAGAACTCGCTCGTAAACGCTGGCTAAGAGATTCCTAGTTTCGAAGAACGTATGTCTATGATAGTAAATCCTACGTAAAGTAAATCGAACGAATGTTTCTCTTATTTGCTGGGACCACACGCCGAGTGGTGAGCAGCAAACACTTTTAAAAAACTGGCAGCTAAAACAAACTGAAGGCTTGACAGTTATATGAATACAGACTAAACTAGATTGAAGTAATACTATCGTCAATTGTTTAATTAATTTAAATTAATTTTAAAAAAAGAGTGCCTTACGGATGTGCCGTTCTGAGCATTGGGTGATGTCTGGGCTGAAGCCTACTCGTATTCTTAATTTTCAGCTGGAAGGCGTGCAACTTAAAACTATGAACCTGATGACATGGTTATATGGCTGGGACTTATCTCTCTTCTTGGATAACTATGTTTCAAAATGGTTTCACGTCGAATTATTCTGACCCTTTCCTTATTGATAAAAATCCCATAAGTTCACAGGTGTGGTCTTCAAAATAGTAATTTCTTGGATTAGACTTGTGTTGCAACATGATCAATCCTGATCCAAGTCATTCGTGGCAAAAAGTTCATTTATTCTGAAATTTCTATGCACTCTTTTTTTGTAGTTCTCACCGCAGACAAAGTTGTCTTAGTAGTAAATTTAACTCCCGACTATAAGAAGCTTTATTAAAGTTTTTGCGCATACAGTGCCTCTGAATTCTCTAGAGATTCAATTAAACAAACTTGTTGACGATACAATACTTAGCGAGCTAAAGTGATTCACCCTTAGAAGCTTGGATATGTTATATTTTTTGATATCCATATTACAGAAAAATGAATTTTTAATCAAGATATAAAATCTCTGCTTACAAAATTAAAATAGCATTTTGCTTAACTGTACAACGATCAATTCTGCTCCAATACCAAAGATTAACATGGAATCAAGGATAATAAATCTTAAAAAACCAAACCAGCAATGAGAAATAGCCTATAGATTTACTAGAACGACAAACGTAGTGGAAGATCGTAAAGTTTCACGGCCCTTGAATGACTCAGGTCAGATTGTACATCAAACTGCACGGTCACTTCACCAGTGCAGATGAGACATAGGAGACTAGGGCGGCAACTGCAAGCCTACTTCACAATGTGGCTTCTCAAAAAGATACGGCATCAAGACTAACAGCCGTGAACCTGGAACGCTAGCTGGAAACTAGAGTTTGTATTTATTTTATATATGTTATGTACCATTACTTATGAAAGTGCAGTCTCCATCGAGTAAACATTATTTTTGTTTCGTTTCGTATGCTAAAAACCAGTTAGTAGCACGGTGTGTTCTGAATGTTGACCTAGTAGAGAAGATTTTTTTTTAGATTTGAGTGTGTATTCATCCAGGCTGATATGACTAGTGTTCTAAGAATTTAACCCTTTGTCAACCAAAGGTAGAATGAGTTACTAAACATTGTCATTTCCTAAATAGTAATGTATATAAATATAGTTTAACAAAAACTGAAACGTGATTGAAGGAGCATCGAAACACAATATTATCATGTTCTCCCTCGGCTAGGACAACGATTAGTTCTCAACATAATTGATCCGTTAAGGTGAGCGTTAAAGCAAAGATGGAAACATGTTTTCAACACCAAAATTCCTAATTCAAGTAGCTGATATTATCATTGGAAAGTTAAACAATATTTTTACCGGCACTTCTTACATACTTAACGAAGCTATTCCTCTCGTAGTTGAAATAATTTTTTGAGAAAAATGTCGCTGCATTGCCAGCTCTTTGCTTACACTAACACATTGCAAAATACGTGTTAATAGTGATTGAAATTACGCTAATGCTAGATGTAACTATTTTGTGACTTGCATTTATCCGATGAATGTCTGGCTGACACGTATAAACATCCTTATAAATCATGGTATTACTCCAAAGTTTCTCATATATTTCAGAAATACTCGGATCTCACTAACAGAGATACAAATAATTAATAATTCGAATACTGATTTCAGAGGTTTGGTTCCATGTGGCACTCTGGGCTTAAGCAATTTCTAAACATCTTCTGAAAAATTAAGGTTCGGGTTCAATCAATGTTCTTTAATGTGTTCAAATTACTGTAAATGAGCGATCTATCAAAACGAGTTGAAATACTAGATTATTTTAAAATACACTGTTTAAACACATATCGTTTAAAAAGCGTTTTAAATCCTATTCTTCTATAACATTTTTCAAAAAAATATGCGGTACTGAAAGAATATATATACATATATATATATAATATATATATTATATATATAAATATATATATATATATATATATAATAAAGAAAATAATAAATAAAAAATATATTATAATTATGTAATCATTATAATTATAAATATATATATATATATATATATATATATATATATATATATATATATATGAATGAAAAATTCATGTACACAGATTTGCGAGAAAAAGTCAAAAGAAGAAAATAGACAGTTTAGTAACCTATGATTAACAAAATTAACTTTTAACATTAAACTATGAGCATGTATGAGTAAGATAATATGATATCAGCAGTATTTGAGTCTAAACATAACATAGCATAAAATTCTTATGTGCCTATAAATGCTCCTTGAGCCAATTCATTTGGATGAATTTTTTAAAAAGTCTACGGACTTTGAAACCAATATTTAATTTACTCTCAGCTTGGCTGTTTACCATTATGTAGCTTCAAGGGACAAAAGTGGTCAATGCAACTCTAACATATTTTAAAAAGATATGATGTAATTTATCATTATACTTCATTTTAATTTAAACCCAAATTTCCTCTTCACTATAATTAATTAGTGGGATACAGGTAGAACAGGGGATCAGCACCGCCTCGAATTATTTATCGCGTAACATGAGCTCAAAAGTGAGCATAAATAAAAATTATTTACGTTTCTCTTCATGATTTATCGTCAACTAGTTGGGGTTAAAAGACAAAAATTCCACCAATAGTGAGCAAATTTTTCTCAGGCTTTTAAATTAAAACGAACTCTTTGTCGTCCTCGGTGCTTTGTTGGAGGACGGAACGTTTCAATGCAACGTTTGTTTTTTTCAAGATGTAAAATATGGTCCTGGCCATTAAAGTATTTTCCAACACTTCTATTTTGAAATGGTTTCTATTTGAAGTTTTAAAAATATTTTCTTCTTCGGAAGCGCTGCAGCTCCTATAAGCATCTGGAGAAAATTTCTTAACAAGCCAATTGTCCTATTTTTTGTAACAAAAGCGTTGTAAAAAATCAATATCAAGGCTCTGAGCTCAACAACGTACGGTACTCACATTATCCCTGATATGAAGTATAGTTTTCAAAATTATTTATTATTCAAGTTTAAGTGTAGATGTTAAGAATCATATCTTTATTTTTTAAATAGTTCTGCCTAAACATAAATCAAATGCAAAAGGAATACATTTGCTTCATATATAAAAATATAAATGATATTTGTCTAAATAGGTTCCCATGTTTGAATTTTTTTCATTTTGGAAATATTCTACGGAAAACTCAAATTTAATTTCAAAAATACTTTGTTGCATATGATCAACTTCGACAATTGATACGCATTTCAATGTTCTATATACTAGGTTGTGCGTCCACAGATTACAACTTGTGGATTTTATTCGCTTCTGAAAGAATAATAAAGTTAATCTCAGTAGAAAAAAATGAAATGAGGTGTTACCGTACCTGATAATTTTTCGCATGACACAAACCCATATGTTGTTGGAGGACATTGATATTTCGAGTTATTTATTGATTAAGTTGTTGTATTGATAAAGTTGACGGATGTTGAGGAATATTGGAAGAAATGGAACCCCTTAAAAGTCGTCATTCCGCCAGTAAAAATAAAGACACAACGATGTTAGAATAGAGTAACTTGACATGAAAGATGAATTGAAGAAAAACTGAAACGCTAATGCTGCGATTTTTCCCCCCATTTTTTGTGCTTGAACAAGCACATTGAAATACAAACATAATGTTGGAGAATCTGTACACGAAATGCGTGAGCCAGCGCTCAAACTGATATAAAAATACCTACAAAACGCTTTCTATTGTTCCGAAGCTCTTCCTGAGTCCCGCAGCACATAAAGACAGGCATAGTTCTGCACTTTCATTCATATTTTTCTGTCGAGGAGTCTCAAATTCAAAAAATTGAATTAAAGAAACTGTGGGCCGTTGGAAATACTACAAAAATATCATTTCAGAGTTATGCAACATAAGTGCAGAGATATTCAGAATTTCAGACTACCGTGGCAGATGCTGAACACACTTGTTTCTAGGTATCACTTCGAGAAAAAAACTCCTGCAGGGACATGTTTAATTTATTTCAATCTTTATTTTTCAAATAATATTTCCAGGAATACAGTAACAATGTCTAGCATAAAGATTATTCATGGGATTCGAAACTATTGAGACTGAGCAAAGTTTAGCGTAGGAAGCGATCGCTACACGTTTGTTTCTTTGCTAGAATTCAAACGTGAAGATGTTTCTTGCGTTTATTTGGATGTTTTTCATTTTACTTAAATATTTACTGCATTTATTTGAATGTTTCTTGTGTTTTCTTAGATGCTTTAATTATTTACTTGGATGTTTTCAATGTTTGTTTTGATATTTCTCACTTGTGCTTCGATGTTACCCACGTTTGCTCTGATATTCTTAATATTTGATCAAATATTTGTCATAGTGAACGGAGCTTTTTTGATTATGTTATCATGAAAGCTTCTATAGAAGATCGAATTAAATGTCTGTCTTTTCCCACGCTTGAAGTGAGTATAAACTGACGAGGCAAATATCCTTAATATTGAAAATAAAACATGGGGGACACTAAGTCCTAAGGTAAGGGCTGAGAAATATATTGAATCGTAATTCCATTTGGGTCTTTCTGCGTTCATTAAAAGGAAAAGAAAGTTCGTTCGATATTCGGGGAGCTGAACTTTGCTCTACTACACCGATAACTGAAGTATTAAGAAGACTTTCTCAATTCGTAAGAAATTAAAATCCTGTTTACATAGAGAATGCCAATCTAAGAAACATTGATCTTAATTTTTTCAAATAGCAATTCAGACGAACGCCATCGACGATGCTAATTCACTGGAACTTAATTTCTTGGAAAAAATGGGCGTGATGAAAGATACTTTCTACGACTTGAATACTTGAACTCAATTTAGTTTAAAAATTTATTCGACCAATGAGACAGAAGAAGCACGTAAGTTCGAGATGTGTTTAGCCAATGACGTAGAAGATAATTGCGATCTGCAAATGTGTAGCACCAATAGGAGAGAAACTGCTTGACAGGCAAGTTATATTAAGTTTTTTCTTTCTTGAACTCAATTATTGATGTTGAGCTACATTTTATGATATTTTTCTGTTCTGTTTGAACTGAAGCAGTGAAATACTGAAAAGCTACCGTACACAAAGTTAAGTTATGCTTTCGAGGAAGTCCCTTGATCAAAATGAGATCAAGATGAAGGAAGCTAAACATAACTCTGATTTCTTCTCAAGATCGGGAAAACTATTGAGGAAACAACTAATGAACGAGTGTTGGCTTGTTGGGTTTGATGATTTTCTACGGTTTTTAACGTTGTTTGGTGGATGTAACAACAGTTTGACTCACAAGAAAATTCAAACGTTTAAAAAAACATGTACAAGAATTTTTGATAACGAATGGAAACTGCGAAACGGCCTTGGTTAACTAAAAATATTTCTTCTAAAAATCCACATTAATATTCAGGCTGGCTGATGATTTATTTCTTTGGTTGGGTTATTCAGTTTTTCTGTGCAGTGGTTCAATTGACCACCAAGATACTATAAAACATTTTATTTAGTTTGTACTAAAGTCCTCTAAAAAATACACCATCTAAGGAATAAGGATATCATTATGATCCGCGCAACTAAATATTCAATAGTATTTAGTGTATGCTGAGTTTCGAACCTATCTTGAAGATAAACAGTTATAATATTCACTTGTAATGTTTATTTATAGTTTAAATCGTGCAAGCGCATTCAGTTTGATGTGTAAATTTATTGAAAGTTGGTTGTTCGTGATAGAAAACATTGATGGGACTGAAATTGGGTCACAAGCCTCAAGGTTAAAAGAGCGCAGCTTTACTGCGTTCAGTGCTGTAGTCCATTTAGTTCTTCAAATGCGAGCAGCACCTCGAAATAAAAGTGAAGTGCATGCCATCCACTCGTTTCTCTTTAGAGTTTTTATTACGCTCGTCTGAAAAATAATAATAATAAAAAACCAATAATAATGTTGATTTGTGCACTACCTTACAGTTACAATCTCATTCTTAGGTACGACAGTTGTGTCAGAAGCACTTTATGTGAGTGGCACTCTATTGCAGTAGCACTCTATGGCAGTAGCACTCTATGGCAGTAGCACTCTATGGCAGTAGCACTCTATGGCAGTAGCACTCTATGGCAGTAGCACTCTATGGCAGTAGCACTCTATGGCAGTAGCACTCTATGGTAGTAGCACTCTATGGCAGTAGCACTCTATGGCAGTAGCACTCTCTGGCAGTAGCACTCTATGGCAGTAGCACTCTATGGCAGTAGCACTCTATGGCAGTAGCACTCTATGGCAGTAGCACTCTATGGCAGTAGCACTCTATGGCAGTAGCACTCTATGGTAGTAGCACGCAATTTCAGAAGTACTCTGCTGTATGTTAGTGGCACTGTACGAGTACAGTGAGAGCACTGTAGCTCTCATACAAACATGCAAGTGCATACTTATTTTTCTCATGTTCAAGAATTTGCATCTATTTGTCGCTTCTCGTTAGTGTTATACGTACTCTCATAGGAAATTGTAGTTGAGAGGCTTATCAACAAACAATCAATATTAGACTCCAAGCACAACGAAAAAACTTTTGTTAAATGCATCCTCCGCTACGGGAAGATGGAAGTGTCTGCGTCAATCGCTCTCTCTCGTGGGAGCATCTGATTAATTTATTCCCTTCGTCTCGTGTGACAATAATGACGCTGGAGCAATTATTTCCGCTGGAGCCAGTAAGGGATTATTGCTAGATATCGCCTTATGACGCAATAATGACGTTGGAGCAATTATTGCCTGTGCACCGAGTAAGAAAATGTTATTAGATGTCGTTTCTGATGTCCTGAGGAATCATGAAATAGTTGCTGTATCACGTTAATGACGACATTATCTTCTAATAATGTCATCATTATTGCCTGCCTTAAGTGGCACTACTATTTTATCACATTAATAATGCTATTTGTCTTCTGATCAGTTCGTGGAAATATGTTTACTCGACTGTGTTGTTTGGAAGCCCACAGAATTTTATCGATTTATTGCAGCTCTGTACCAGCTGCTGTGTTACTGAATTTCCAAATTTTATGTTTTGCCGCTCTAACCCTTACAGATCCTCCTAAATGTTTCACTGTCAAGTCAGGCAGTCGTAGCGACAAGCTTCATTGAGTTCACTTTATTATTACTCAAGGCAATTGCAGCTAACATGTTATTTGAAAGAATCAACGGTTCTATCAGAATCGAACCTTCTCTTATCGAATCAAACATGTAGTAAATGTTAACTTTATTAAATCTCAATACCACTTGAAAACAACCGTTTCAGCCCGGTAGTGTCTTGGCCCAGGCAGGTAGTTTCTCTAAACTTTCCCTATAAAATACAATACATGAACTCATTCTTTTCTTATTGGGTAATATCGCTTAGGGTTTCAAGCTGTTAACTGCAAACAATAGATAGCCAGTTCAGCAGCTTCACTAATAGTGTTGGAGATTGATTTTAATCGCTATTAATGCCTGTCTCAGAAATAAAGATACACCTGACAAGTTATATAGTCAGGTGTTGGGGGAGATTTTGGCTCGCGTGTTACCATAACCGTGAAGAAATTGACTCTCATTCCACGCTTACTGCCACTCTCTTCACTTTTCCTTATTTAGAGCCAGGGTCACTGGCTTGACAGTTTCATAGATATTTAGGAATGTGCTTTGTACGAGGGCATAACAGCTCATCCAATTACTGAACATGGCCGGGCGCAGCATGTCTTCCTTAAAGGACTCCGGTCTGCAACGCTGGGCTGTTCCTGCATCTAGCAAGTTCTCCTTGATCTTATTAAGGGGCGTAGCTGGGATGCGCTTTAAAGGCTGACAAACAAGAGGAATGCAATATATTACATAAGTTTATTCTTCGCTTGGAATTCTTCGTTTTTAATTTCGAGCTTGTAGTGTTTTTTAAGGTTTTCTCTTCCAATGATTCATTATTTTCCAGCCTTCATAATTTTAATGATGACAACTTTTAAAAAATTTAATTGGCTTACTTTGAAATCATTTAAAATAAGAATGAATACACAGAACATACTGTTAAAACAGCTAATTTTTAAAATTTCAAAATATTATATCATTTTTAAGAAAAAAAAATAGAAGGAAAAATACGATACATGTTGAATTTTTATTTTAAAATTGATATGAAAATTGTCGAAAGTAAATGAAAAGAAAAAATTATTTACGACTGTTTTTTCCAATTGGAAGATGCACTTTTGAAAACATTTCAATATATTAATCCTTTGTGCACAGGATAAATTTGACGATACAGAAATTAGATGAACCAGCCCTTGGAATGTTAAACTCATCCCAATGTGCAGTATGATATGAGAACAATGAGCGCTACAGTAAAAGATAATACAATGTTGGTCTACGAGACGGAGAATGGAAAGACAGGGAAAGAGAGGGCTAGAAAGACAGAAACATATGCAGTAGATGCAATAACTGTTGCACCATCGCTATACATCCCTCACTTGTGCTGTATTTTTTCGTAAATCTAAATGCTACGACGAGCTCTGCGATGTACCATTTCGCCTGAGTTAATGTGCTGTATTGTGTACTATTGCACTTAGGTTGCGGTGCTGTGTGATGTATTATTACACTCGAGGTTGATGATGACATTGCATATTTTTACTGAGCACAAAATTAATGTTGATGCTTGCTCTTCCGAAAAATTGAATCATCGTGTAATGTTTAGACGCCAAGCTCCCATGTAATTCTTAATTTTTAACTAATAACATATGGAGCTGCTGTTGGCTTTCAAAAATTTCGCTTTGCATTTCATTTGAAGGATGATAATGAAGACTCAATGTTCACGAGCATTTTATTACGACTCTACCAATGAACAGAAACTATTTATTGCCCACCAGTGTTAAGTCACTAAACTTTCACAGTAATTTCTACTGTTGTTCATCAACTGCAGCCTTCATGCCATTATTTAAAACTCACCATGGAAGTTTTCTCTTGGCACAGCATGTCCTCAAGGATGCAGTGGCACTTTAGGGATGATATTATGACAAGGATGTCATGACAAGGATGCAGTGACAGGCACAATGGCAAATATGTAGTGACAGGTATTATGGTAAATATGTAGTGACAGGCATTATGGCAAAGATCTAGTGACAGGCATTATGGCAAATATTTAGTGACAGGTATTATGGTAAATATTTAGTGACAGGTATTATGGTAAATATGTAGTGACAGGTATTATGGTAAATATGTAGTGACAGGTATTATAGTAAATATGTAGTGACAGGTATTATGGCACAGATGCAGTGGCTGGTGTTATGACAGATTCAGTGGCAGGTAATACGGCAAGGCTCGTGTGGATCGTTATAGTCATAATATATCTCTTATATATTGTATCTTTGCTCTCTTCTTGTTTCTGTGTCGCAATCTGAACATGCAGCAGCAGTAACTGCAGCTTTTACTTGCAGTTATAGCAGCTTTTACACAGTTGAGTGACCTGATTTCGTAAACGAATTTAATTAAACGAGTATACATAATTTGGATTAATTAACTGCTATGGGAATAATAAATTAAAATTTTAAGCACTCTGCAACATTTTTCAGTTATTATGTTCGAAGATGATGAATTTTTCTATGAGCACGACAAGCACTGGGCAGAAATACACACGCTAATATAAAAAGCTTTCTCTTCATACGCAATTGAACAACTTCATTTTTCTTGCTATTTTCTACTGGAAGACATGTGCAGCAGAATCAATTTTGATATGAGCAGTAAGTATCAGTGCTTGAAAAAACATTGTTTTTCATTTAAGTTTAGCACATGATACAAAAGCATTGATCAGAGACGGCCGAAGCCTTTAGTGAGAGTCAGAATATCATATGACTGAGCAACAGCGCTCTACGTTGGCCGGATATTGACGTTGTCGTCCGGGACAACCCTTGTTTCCTAAGAAAATAATCAACTACAAGCATTGATTGTAACAAGATACTGGGACTTGTTTTATTAGATATTTTCTCATATTCTCTAATTAATTGCACAATAACCACGCTATTGCAAGGTTAAGTAGACCTTGATGTGTTAAAGTGAATTTTAGGAA